>CM064501.1:4833777-5007563 GCA_032716605.1 Paralithodes platypus
TATGTTCCTGTGATTGTTTTGTTGTTGTTGTTCTTTTTTTTTTGTAAGCCATATTGTTGAGTTACCCCGAGAAGAACGCACAGTTTGAACTATAATTGTTTTCCATTGTTGATAACGCGGACTAAATATAAATTTGCAGCCACATTTAGACATGGGGAAAATCAATAATTCAATCAATCGTCCCTTCTCCCGCATGTTTAGCCTCATTCATTTGGAGATGGTATGACGTTCGTTCCATTACTTTAGCGATTTCAAGACCTTTCAACCCATTTCTTTGTCAATATTAGGACCTTTCGTGCCATTTAACTATCGACTTTTTCACGGCAAGCGATAGCGAGCCTATAATTTTAGGAGGAAGCGGCCTTCGGCCGGGACATTTTTCTACCGAAAAATTTACAAATTTATCTCGAAGGGAGGTTTAGGGATTTATTTTCAAAGCTTGATGTAGGTCTGCCGAGGAAATAAAACATTATTTGTTTATATATATATTAATTAATTACTCGATCAATAAATAAACCCTTTCTCCCTTAAATTTAGAGAGAACAACTTCAATTTAACAATGATCTGACATGCATGAAATAGTAAGTTAGGCACGGGCGATTATAAACATGTGCGGAAGGTAAACAAGGAGTGAGAGGACCGTAGAATTATACAGGTGACGAGCAAAGTTTCGGGGGGAGTAATGATTTTGACTCTAAACACACACACACACACACCCATCCCCCCCCACACACACACACACACCCAAACACACACACACACACACCCAAACACCCACACACACACCCACAAGCTCCCTCCCCTCTCGCTCTCTGATAGCACTTACCCCATAACAATTACATTATGCCATTATAATCTTACTCCCCCCCCCTCTCTCTCTCTCTCTCTCTCTCTTTCTGTATCTCTCCCTTCCTGTCTCATCTCCATCTCTCTCTTACTCTCTCCCAATCTCTCCAGCTCTTGTCTCTCTCACTCTATCCCCTCATGTCATTAACCTCAGTTGTATGTAAAATGCTAGAAACGGTCATACGAGACAGACTCGTAAATCACTTAGAGGAAAATAACATACTTAAAGATACTCAACACGGCTTTCGTAAAAAACGTTCCTGTTTAACAAACCTCTTAGACTTCTTCCACGATATCCTCAACCTCTACGATGAGAGTAAAGCTGTAGATATTATATACCTTGATTTTCAAAAGGCCTTTGACAAAGTTCCCCACAAACGTTTACTGCCAAAACTAAAAGCGCATGGAATACAAGACGGTGTGTTGAAATGGATAGAAAATTGGCTCAGCGACAGAAAGCAAGAGTAGTCATAAACGGTAAGGCATCAAAATGGACCAATGTAAGTAGCGGGGTACCCCAGGATCGGTACTAGGACCAATTCTCTTTCTAATTTACATCAACGACATAGATGAGGGTCTCACCTGTACAATCTCAAAATTTGCTGACGATACAAAAATTGCAAATAGCGTACTCTCAAAAGAACAAGTTGACGATATACAACACAATCTAGATAAATTGTCATGTTGGGCCCAAATTTGGCAAATGAGTTTCAATGCGGATAAATGTAAAGTACTACATATCGGATACCTAAATGAGAAAGCAAACTATTCGCTGAATGGCACTCAGCTTAAGAATGTAAACAGAGAAACCGATCTGGGAGTAACAATATCGAGTAACCTAAAACCGAGTCAACAATGTTCAGAAGTTGTTAAGAAGGCAAACAAAATAATTGGCTTTATAGGCAGGTCATTTGAGCATAAATCCAAAGAAGTTATCCTAACCCTTTACAATTCATTAGTCCGCCCTCTTCTGGAATACTGCGTTCAATCCTGGTGCCCTTATTACCAAAAAGATATAAACAAGCTAGAACGAGTTCAACGTAGAGTTACCAAAATGATACCTAGCCTAAAGAACAAACCATACGAAGAGCGTCTTAGAGAATTAAATCTATTTCCTTTAACCCAGCGCAGATTAAGAGGTGACTTAATTCAAGTGTTCAAAATCATCAAAGGCATCGACAATATGAACTGTAGTAAGTACTTCACTATCGACCAATCTAATTACACGCGGGGAAACGGTTGCAAAATTATTGGTAAATCTTTTAACTCACACGAATCTAAGAATTTCTTCTTCAATCGAGTTGTCAACTTGTGGAATGGCTTCCCCGAAACGTTATAGACTGCATCACCGTTGATTCATATAAACTCCGCCTAGACAAATATCTCGCATCAAACCCGCGACTGACTGCGTTTGTAAATGAATAACTTTATTTTATCCCCCCCTCAGTTACTAACCCATCTGTCCCCTACTAACTTCCTAATCCTGCCACAGACATTAGTTCCAGGGCAGTAATTCCCTTTCCAATGTTCCCTTACCCACTCTAAACCACTGTTTGGACACTTGATCCTCAGTGTTTTGGAGGACAAGCAACCTAGAAGGGTCACTAGATCTGTTGTTGCTTGATTTCCTTTGTACTCCTTTGTACATCTCTCTCTCTCTCACTGTCTGTCTGTCTCTCTCTCTGTCTCTCACACACACACTATGTCAGGAAGGTGGTGACGGAACAACGTTTTTTGTAGATCCTGAACAGAGGCCACAATTGTTTCTGTCACACTATATTTAAATATTATTATACTGTTATTCTTACTGAGTATTTCTGATTCAGTATTTAACTCTCTCTCTCTCTCTCTGCATCCCACTTACCACGTAGCAATCATTACTATCCCATTATCTCATACTGTTATACCCCTTCTCTCTCTCCCTCTCACTCTCTCTCTTTTTCTGTGTGTGTGTGTATGTGTGTGCATCCCACTTACCACGTAGCAATCATTATCCCATTATCTCGTACTGTTATACCTCTCTCTCTCTCTCTCTCCCTCTCTCTCTCTCTCTCTCTCTCTCACACACTATGTCAGGAAGGTGTGGACGGATCAAAGGTCTTTTTATATAGATCCCGAACACACCCCGCACTTTTCCCGTCCACAATACGCCAATATTTCCGCCTTAGGTGTCCGGACTTAACCCCTTCTGTACCGGCGGCGTCGTTTTAAATATATTCTAGCTATACTAAGGGGAGACAGGCCGTTTGTTTGGTCTATTAATTCATGTATTCATATATTTTTTTAGTTTCCTCCCTAGACCTCCATCAAGCTTAGAAAAACACCCCCTAAACCCCCCTTCAAGATAAATTTGTAAATTTTTCGGTAGAAAAATGTCCCGGCCGAAGGCCGATTCCTCTTAAAATAGCAGGCTCGCTATCGCTCGCCAGTAAATAATCGACATCTAAATGGCACGAAAGGTCTTAACATTGACAACGAAATGGGACGAAAGGTGTTAAAATCGCCAAACTAATGGGGCTAAACATTAGGGTCCAGAAAAACGGTCTGCCTGCTCTTAAGACAATTTTGGGCCGTTTAAGAAGGATCTGAGGTATTAAAATGGGTTAAGTTAGAAATTCGAAGCTTGTTAACCCTTTCTGTACTTGCAACGTATATTTTTGTTCCATTCTAGCTGTATTTAGACGTTTGTATGCCGTGTAAGAAGGATCTGTGGTAGTAAAAAGGGTTGTTGTTGTTGTTGTTGTTGTTGTTCCCCAGGCTGCCTGGCCGAACAGCCCCAAGGTCCCGAGCAAGGCCAAGGCCATAGAGCGCCCCCACAAAACCCTCCCTGCTTACCACTAACAAAACCCAGGTGACCAAAGCCACTCTAAGGCAGGGAGCTGAGGAGGGCGCAGAAACGCCCGGGAAACTAAAGCCCCACCCAAGGCCCTGTGCCCCTCAGCAATTATGAAGGGAAAGTTGAGGGGCAAGGGAAAAAATGTGACGCTTTGGCTCCCCATCTGCCAACTTTTAGGTTGGCAGTAGGGAGGTCGATCCACGGAAAAGACGCCGTCACTTGAGATCTATTAGATATATAAGTAAAAGGAACAGTCAGAGTAAGCTATGGGTATGGCAGAGATCGCTCAGCTCTCACTCTGATAGACCAGCCCATCACCATTAAGATGTAGGTGGTACGGGATAATTATGAAAGTCTGGTGGTAATTCCGTCTACCGAGTCTTTTCAGTTGTGATATATCTTGTTCCATACACCTAAGGGTTAAGTGAGATAGCTCTAAGCCTGTTAATGGTTGTAGGCTTATATTATACTGAATAAAATCGTCTATCTACTGTATATACCTACTAGTCCATTAATGTATCTATCTACTGTATATATACCTACTAGTCCATTAATGTATCTATCTACTGTATATATACCTACTAGTCCATTAATGTATCTATCTACTGTATATATCTACTAGTCCATTAATGTATCTATCTACTGTATATACCTACTAGTCCATTAATGTATCTATCTACTGTATATACCTACTAGTCCATTAATGTATCTATCTACTGTATATACCTACTAGTCCATTAATGTATCTATCTACGTACTCATATACTTACCTACTGGCAAAATAGTACCAAACATTTAGTATTGGGTGAGGATACCGCCGCTCGCCCTCCCTTCCTCTCAACACGGCTCTACTTTAACCCATTGGCTGCGGGAGACGTTCTCGAACGCCATGGAAATTTACATAAATTTACAGCCTCTAAAAGCCTTTAAAATCGAGTGCAAGGGAGCAGGAGCACGACAGGCCACACATCCTTCTCTTAGCCAGCCAGCTGATGCACTGAGGGCTCTGAGTCAGAGTCTCGCGAGATATACAGTGCTGCCAAAGGCATATGTAGCGAGACAGCGAGAATTGCTCATTTTAGCGAATGTCTATGGTAGCGCTGTGGGTGAACCCCGCGAGCTAAGAAGCTCGTTTCGGTGTAATTTTGAATATATTTTCTTCTAGTTTTCGGCTGATTACATTTAATTTCATTCAGATACTTGACTAATCAATCAGGAGTGCCTGAATGCGCTCTAATATGGCGGAAATATGCCCGCACCGTAAGTGTTAAGGGCGATATTTATGGACCCGTTTCTCCCTCATGTTTAGCCCCATTAGTTTTGAAATTTTTAGAAGCTTAAGAAGTACTTTTCATAAGCTTGATGGAGGTCTAGGGAACAAACTAAAGAAAACAAAAAAATATATATAGGCCTAATGTATATATACCGGTATATATATATATAACATTATAATAATGTATATATATATAATGTATATAATATATATATATAATGTATATATATATATATATATATATATATATATATATAACATTATAAAACAAAAATAAAAGCCTCCCCTTAAGGAACACAAAGTGTTAATGTCTTTATAGATTAGTTCTATTGGTATATTTTTACCTTATGTAATATATCTTTATTGAACTATCAATTTAGCTATATATATGTCTACTATATAACTTATCTACTGTGAAAAGAGTAGAAAAGTTAGTGATTGGCTGAGGATCCCGCCACTCTCTCTCTCCCTCCCTCCCTCTCAACACTGCTCAAGGGGAGTTGGGTAGTTTTTCTGGTCCCCCTTCTTCCTCATGTTTTGTTCCATTAGTTTTAAGATTTTATGAGGTTTGGCCCATTAGTTTGGCGATTAACATACTTTTCGCCCCATTGATTTGTCAATATTAAGACTTTTCGTGTCATTTCGGTGTCTATTTTTTCCTGGCGAGCGATAGCGAGGCTGTAATTTAAGAGAAATCGGCCTTCGGCCGGGACATTTTTCTATCGAAAAATGTACAAATTTATCTTGAAGGAGGGTCTGGGGGGGGGATGTTATTTAGCTTGATGGAGGTTTAGGCAGACAACTTAAAATATATATAAAAAGATAGATAAGTGAGGAAACCTATACGCCCATCCTCCCTTAACCTATACGCCCATCCTCCCTTAACCTATACGCCCATCCTCCCTTAACCCTTTATACGCCCATCCTCCCTTAACCCTTTATACGCCCATCCTCCCTTAACCCTATATACGCCCATCCTCCCTTAACCCTTTATACGCCCATCCTCCCTTAACCCTTTATACGCCCATCCTCCCTTAACCCTTTATACGCCCATCCTCCCTTAACCTATACGCCCATCCTCCCTTAACCTATACGCCCATCCTCCCTTAACCTATACACCCATCCTCCCTTAACCTATACGCCCATCCTCCCTTAACCTATACACCCATCCTCCCTTAACCTATACGCCCATCCTCCCTTAACCTATACGCCCATCCTCCCTTAACCTATACACCCATCCTCCCTTAACCTATACACCCATCCTCCCTTAACCTATACGCCCATCCTCCCTTAACCTATACGCCCATCCTCCCTTAACCTATACGCCCATCCTCCCTTAACCTATACGCCCATCCTCCCTTAACTTTGGGGAACACAAAGTTTTTATGTGGACATAAATCAGTCCGTCGGGTGGAGGGTTTGGTGTAGCTGTGGTGATGTATTTAGATGTATCTAATGTATATGGTTTTTATACAACTATCTATCTATCTAGCTACAATTTAAGCAAACAAGCTATATATCTGTATATCTGTTTATATTTGCCTATCTATCTATCTATCTATCTATTTACCTATCTATCTATCTATCTTTCCATCTATCTATCAATCTATGTTCTTCAGAGCTGATAACTCTAAATTATTAGGCCCCATTATGATATTAAATGGCTAGAAGCTTAGCAATGTTAATGAACATAAATAAGTATCTTGGATTTGTCTTAGATAGTAATATGAATAATGATAGGGACTTGATAAGATGTAGAAATAAATTTGATAACGAGTTTAATTGCATTTTGCGAACGTTTTCAAGGGTCAGGTTTGAAGTGTTTATCAAACTGTTTACCAGCTACTGCTTAAGCCTGTATGAGACAGAACTATGGTACTGTAATAGCAAGTGTAATGTTCCCTTTAAGCAATTTGCTATTGGATATCATACGGCAATCAAGAAAATATTAGGACCGAAATACTGGGAAAGTAACCATAAAGCTTGTCAACTTGCTGGCCTAATGAATTGCAACCATTAGATGAACTGAAATAAAATAAGATTTGCAAATGGAATGATTGCCCATCCATATACATTTCTTGAAAACAGTTTAGTGAATGTAGCTAATAGCTTGTCCTTAACTAATGAAGTAAGTACTATTCTATATGCAGCATACAGTATCAATTGTTTAAAAGACAATGACATTGAAGCAGTGAAGTCAAGAATGATGTGCGTTCAAAATCATGAACCAACAATGCGTTAATGATTACCTTTAATTTTAATTGTATCTGTAAATATGTAAAAAGATATTATATACAGTATAGCTTTTTATGAAATAAATAATTGACTGTCTATCTATCTATCCATCTATCTATCTATATCTACTTCTATCTATCTATCTATCTGTCTGTCTACATACTGTATACCTATTTCTCTCTCTGTTTATTTATACATTGCACATTGAATAAAGTTGAGGGTAAAGCTGCTCTCTCTCTCTCTCTCTCTCTCTCTCTCTCTCTCTCTCTCTCTCTCTCTCTCTCTCTCTCTCTCTCTCTCTCTCTCTCTCTCTCTCGTCCTTATAACTTTCGAAAGGACAGAAAGTTTTGATGTCGTTATAAATCAGTCCGTAGCGTATTGTTGTATTGATGTATTTGGTATTGCTGTATTGGTGTGTATGGTATTGATATATATATATATATATATATATATATATATATATATATATATATATATTAATTTGCTTATATTTACATTAATCTATGTAAGTTGTCTTATATTATGGTATTTTGATGCATGTTTGTTAAATTATAGTTTTTGTTTAAATATTTATTTTATCTAAATACTGTTTGCATATCTATTTCTAGGTATTTGTTGGTGGAGCCATGTTATATCAGACAGACAGACTGTCAGACAGATGATATTACTTAACTTTAGACAGACAGACAGATGATATTACTTAACTTTAGACAGACAGACAGATGATATTACTTAACTTTAGACAGACAGACAGATGATATTACTTAACTTTAGACAGACAGACAGACAGACATATGATATTACTTAATTTTAGACAGAGACAGACAGATGATATTACTTAACTTTAGACAGACAGACAGACAGATGATATTACTTAACTTTAGACAGACAGACAGATGATATTACTTAACTTTAGACAGACAGACAGATGATATTACTTAACTTTAGACAGACAGACAGACAGACAGACATATGATATTACTTAATTTTAGACAGAGACAGACAGATGATATTACTTAACTTTAGACAGACAGACAGACAGACATGATATTATTTAATTTTAGACAGACAGACAGATGATATTACTTAACTTTAGACAGACAGACAGACAGATAATATTACTTATCTTTAGACAGACAGACAGACAGATGATATTACTTAACTTTAGACAGACAGACAGATGATATTACTTAACTTTAGACAGACAGACAGATGATAATACTTAACTTTAGACAGACAGATGATATTACTTAACTTTAGACAGACAGACAGACAGACATATGATATTACTTAATTTTAGACAGAGACAGACAGATGATATTACTTAACTTTAGACAGACAGACAGACAGACATGATATTACTTAATTTTAGACAGAGACAGACAGATGATATTACTTAACTTTAGACAGACAGACAGATGATATTACTTAACTTTAGACAGACAGACAGATGATATTACTTAACTTTAGACAGACAGACACATACTATTACTTAACTTTAAACAGACGGACAGACATATGATATTACTTAACTTTAGACAGACAGACATATGATATTACTCATCTGTAGAGAAGAAAGACAGGTGATATTACTCAAGTTTAGGGAGACACACAGACATACAAGACAGATGATATTACTCAACTTTAGACAGACAGACAGACAAACAGATGATATTACTCAACTTTAGGGAGACAGACAGGCACATGCTTTTGCTCACCTTTAGACAAGAAGACAGACAGACAGGTGATACTCAACTCTAGGGAGACACTCATACAGACAGACAGATGCTATTGCTCACCTTTAGACAAGCAGACAGACAGACAGGTGATACTCAACTCTAGGGAGACACTCATACAGACAGACAGATGCTATTGCTCACCTTTAGACAAGCAGACAGACAGACAGGTGATACTCAACTCTAGGGAGACACTCATACAGACAGACACATGCTATTGCTCACCTTTTGACAAGCAGACAGACAAACAGGTGATACTCAACTCTAGGGAGACACTCATACAGACAGACACATGCTATTGCTCACCTTTAGACAGACAGACAGACAGACAGGTGATACTCAACTCTAGGGAGACATTCATACAGACAGACACATGCTATTGCTCACCTTTTGACAAGCAGACAGACAGACAGGTGATACTCAACTGTAGGGAGACACTCATACAGACAGACAGATGCTATTGCTCACCTTTAGACAGACAGACAGACAGACAGACAGGTGATACTCAACTCTAGGGAGACACTCATACAGACAGACACATGCTATTGATTACCTTTAGACAGACAGACAAACAGACAGACATACATATGATATTGCTCACCTTTAGACAGACAGGTGATATTACTCAACTTTAAGGAGACAGACACACAGATAGACAAACAGACAGACAGATGGTATTATTCAACTTTCGACAGACAGACAGACATAAACACAGACAGGTGATATTATTCAACTTTAGACAGACAAACAGACAGACAGACAGACAGACAGGTTATATTACACACCTTTAGGGAGAAAGGAAAGTTTTCATGCCGATATAAATATTCCTTCGGCTGGAGAGTTTGGTACTATTTTATTGATGTATCTATGACTTTATATCGGTTTATCTATCTTATTATTGATGTACCTACAGTATTTATGACTTTATCGATCGGTTTATCTATCTTATATTGATGTATCTATCTATGACTATCTATCGGTGTATCTATTGTATATTGATGTACCTATTTATGACTTCATCTATCGGTTTATCTATCTTATATTGATGTAGAGTTGGCCACATAAGTTCTGTTCCTCTCCGTGACCTTATACATGGAAATATAATGTTAATTATGAGTGTAATTTATTATGCAGTGGTTAACTCATCTCATTAGTTATAATATATACATTAGAAATATTCATAATTTTACCTTGGAGGGGGTCTTGTGGGTTTTATATATTTATTTATACAATTTTTAAGTTTAAAGGAAGTTTAGGGAGAAAGCATAAACATATAATACTAACAATAAATATATAAATAAATAAATAAACAAATTAATACAAATCTCCCCTTAACCGATTTAGCAAACATTGTTGCTTAACTAATTTGAAGTTTCATTACAATATTAACGGAAATTGAGTCAATACGCCTTAATGAAAAATATATTAAATGCAAACACAGTTTCCACAGTATATATGGTTTGCAATAACGGTATAAATTTCATTACCTTAGAAAATATATGTACAAATTTCCTGAAAAATTACCCTGAAAATATCCCTAGAAAATATATGTAAACAATTCCTGGAAAATCACCCTAAAATTACCCTGGAAATAATTATATATGTACACATTTCACGAAATAAGGGAGTAATTATTTCTGTTAGGTGATGAGTTGTGAATATTTCTGCAACATTTTCCCAAACTACAGTATTCAGCATATTTTAATTGAGCCTTTAATCCACTTAACCCTATTAATATATTGACGTATTGTATTATAGTCGGGCTAACATTAGGCTATATTAATTCAGCTTAAGGGGGTGGCTTTTCTGGACCCCTTTCTCCCTCGTGTTTAGCCCCATTTGTTTTAATAGTTTAATAAGTTCGTCCCATTAGTTTCTATCTATCTATCTATCTATTGCCAGACGCCTTACTCCCCTTAATGAGGGTGGCCATACACAGAATGCCCCCAAGAGGACTTATTCCCTGTAAGAGGGACAACCCGAGCCAATTTACTGAAGGACTTACAGGATTGACCACTCAATTTAGGATCCGTTCGACTCCGAGGCCCTCTGTGTATCTTGTTAGCACTATTTTTCTACAGTGGTGTTCGGCTAGTCCATCCACTAACCTGCCTTACCCTTCGGTAAGCAGTACGGATTTGTATCAGGTTATCATCCCCTAGACAGGTTGCCGACCAAGGCTGACGAGTCCCATCCACCCGGATTTTTATAAGGTTGTCTTCCCTAGAGGGGTTGCCGACCAAGGCTAACGAGTCCCATCCACCCTGGATGGGACTATTTTAAAACCTTTCGCTCTATTTATTTGTCAATTTTAAGACCTTTCGTGTCATTTGGGTGTCATTTTTTTATTCTGGCGAGCGATAGCAGGCCTGCAATTTAGGCCGGGGCATTTTTCTAACGACAAATGCACAATTTTATCTCGAAGACAAGAGGGGTTTGGGGGTTATTTTTATAAGCTTGATGGAGGTCTAGGGAGGAAACTAGACAAATATATAATGATACTACTACTACTACTACCGTACTACTACTAATATATAATGATACTACTACTACTACTACCGTACTACTACTAATATATAATGATACTACTACTACTACTACCGTACTACTACTAATATATAATGATACTACTACTACTACTACCGTACTACTACTAATATCTAATGATACTACTACTACTACCGTACTACTACTAATATATAATGATACTACTGCTACTACTACCGTACTACTAATATATAATGATACTACTACTACTACATACTACTACTACTACTACCGTACTACTACTAATAATAAATATAATATATAATGATACTACTACTACTACTACCGTACTACTACTAATATATAATATAATATATAATGATACTACTACTACTACTACCGTACTACTACTAATAATAAATACTACTACCGTACTACTACTAATAATAAATACTACTACCGTACTACTACTAATAATAAATATAATATATAATGATACTACTACTACTACTACCGTACTACTACTAATATATAATGATACTACTACTACTACTACCGTACTACTACTAATATATAATGATACTACTACTACTACTACCGTACTACTACTAATAATAAATATAATATATAATGATACTACTACTACTACTACCGTACTACTACTAATATATAATGATACTACTACTACTACTACCGTACTACTACTAATAATAAATATAATATATAATGATACTACTACTACTACTACCGTACTACTACTAATAATAAATATAATATATAATGATACTACTACTACTACTACCGTACTACTACTAATAATAAATACTACTACCGTACTACTACTAATAATAAATATAATATATAATGATACTACTACTACTACTACCGTACTACTACTAATATATAATGATACTACTACTACTACTACCGTACTACTACTAATATATAATGATACTACTACTACTACTACCGTACTACTACTAATATATAATATACTACTACTACTACTACCGTACTACTAATATATAATGATACTACTACTACTACTACCGTACTACTACTAATATATAATGATACTACTACTACTACTACCGTACTACTACTAATATATAATGATACTACTACTACTACTACTACCGTACTACTACTAATATATAATGATACTACTACTACTACTACCGTACTACTACTAATAATAAAATAATAATAATACAAAAATATAAATTAGCAAATTAAATCTGCTCTTAACCCTTGGAGTACCAGCGACGTAGGTTATATTTTATTCTAGCTGTATTTCGATGATATTATGCAGCTGAGGAAGGATCTATGGTAATTAAAAGGGTTGGTTGAGATAGTTTGAAGCGTTTTATTGCTAGAGGTCCTCCCTAAGCTGAATAAAAGTGTCTAATAGTTGCCAGAACATGATTAAAAGGACGTCCCTGGTACTGAATGGGTTAAGAGGAATTTCATTTATCTACATGACTGAACTGATCCCAGTCATTCCAATACAGCTTATGGCCTGTATTACGACACAACAGTTAATTGTGTTATTCGGGTACCGACTTAAGGTAATGAACATGAGTCTACGAGAAATTCTGCAATACAAACTACAGGTAGGGAAAAAACACAAAAACAAAACAAACAAACAAACAGGGGACAGGTCCGCTTGGGAGCGTTTTGTGTATGGCCACCCTCATAAAGGGAAGTAAGGTGTCCAGTAATAGATAGATAAACAATGGTTTCAGAACATTTTGAGAACATTTAAGCTAAGGCAGAAGATGCAATTTTTAAATAATGGCCATTGAAAATGTTTAACCTGCTAACCACACACACACACACATACTACACACATACATCCACATATACTGTATATCCACACACACACACATCCAAACACACAGCTTCCAACACATTCACCACCCCCCCCCCACCTTCCCCTCCCCGACCGACGCGCACATAAGCCTAACATCAAAAACAAAAAAAATCCGGCAAAAGGTGTTGATAAAAGATCCAGGTAGCGAGACTCACCAAACCACCCTTCACTCCACCTGCCTCACTAGTGGCTTGGTAGTTTCTCCGCCAAGTACGTTCGCCTCCAGTTTCTTCGTTCTTATATAGAGTACAATCGCACATGTGTTGGTATTGGTTCGCTCATTCCTGGTGTACCGTAATTTTCCTGTATATCCTAAATTTACAATAATATAACTTAATCTGAAATAGGTTAATGAAACTTATCCAAGGCTAAAGTGCTGTCTTGCTACCGCTCGCCATGCAAAAATCGACACCTAATGGCCCGAAAGGTCTTTAAATTGACAAATAAATGGAGCGAAAGTTCTTAAAATCGACAAACTAATGGGAAGAATGTCTTAAAATCTCAATGGCAATGGGGCTAAGCATGAGGGAGAAAGTGGTCCAGAAAAACAATCCATCAAGTGGAAATCTCCCCTAAAACAGAATCGAACGCAAACGAAACAATATAATGCTTTATTATAGCCCAGATGCTTCAGAACTTGGCTTTAATGGTTCAAAGATTCGAAAATATATAACATCATTACTGTTTATGCTCAAGGAACTGGAGTTCTCGAAAAGGGGTTCCAGTCATGATGCTATTCTTGACTTACAGTGTGCTGGCTTAATAATCGAAAAGGGTCGATAGTCTCTGAAGTTCTATTCTAACTACGGTCTAATTATTTGTTCCCGACTGTACATGAGGACGAAAGGACCGGTGAGCATGTTGAAGCTCCAGCCGTGGGAAAAATGATAATCCAATAGACAGTTTACGAGCGTTGAGGCGCCCACGTCAGCAGGGGCGGGGCGGAGAGGGGGAGGGGTGGGTGGGGCAAGGAAGGTTATGGGGCGGGGCATGAGATGTGGGGCAAGGAACGTTATGGGGCGGGACAAGAGGGCTGGGGCAAGGATGGTTAGGAGGCGGGGCAAGGAAGGTTAAATGGAGCGGGACAAGGAAGGTTAAATGGAGCGGGGCAAGGAAGGATATGGGGTGGGCAAGGAAGGATATGGGGTGGGGCAAGGATGGATATGGGGCGGGGCAAGGAAGGTTATGGGGCGGGGCAAGGATGGATATGGGGCGGGGCAAGGATGGAAATTGGGCGGGGCAAGGAAGGTTATGGGGCAGGGCAAGGATGGATATGGGGCGGAGCAAAGAAGGTTATTGGGCGGGGCAAGGAAGGATATGGTGGTGGGGCAAGGAAGGATATGGGGCGGGGCAAGGAAGGATATGGGGTGGGGCAAGGAAGGACATAGGGTGGGGCAAGGGAGGATATAGGGCGGGGCAAGGAAGGATATAGGGCGGGGCAAGGAAGAATATGGGGCGGGGCAAAGAAGGATATGGGGCAGGGCAAGGATGGATATGGGGCGGGGCAAGGAAGGTTATGGGGCGGGATAAGGAAGGATATGGGGTGGGGCAAGGAAGTATATGGGGTGGGGCAAGGAAGGATATGGGGCAGGGCAAGGAAGGATATGGGGTGGGGCAAGGAAGGATATGGGGTGGGGCAAGGAATGTTATGGGGCAGGGCAAAGAAGGATGTGGGGCTGGGCAAGGGAGGATATGGGGCGGGGCAATGAAGGTTATGGGGCGGGGCAAGGAAGGCGATATGGGGCGGGGCAAGGAAGGATATGGGGCGGAGCAAGGAAGGATGTGGGGTGGGGCAAGGAAGGATAATGGGAGGGGCAAGAAAGGTTATGAGGTGGGGCAAGGGAGGATATAGGGCGGGGCAAGGAAGGTTATGGGGAGGGGCAGAACCAAGGCTAGAGGGCGGAGCGGGGACAGGGAAAGAGGGCTGAGGGGCAAGGAAGGAAAGGAGCAGGTCAAGAGGAGTGGGGCGGGGTGGGTTAACCCTTTCACGCACATATGACGCAGAGGTTGCCAAATTAGCAATAAGAAATAAAGTTCTCTCACTCTTATAATTACCTCTCCAAAATTAGTTTTCTGCCCACAGCTAACTCAAAGACAACTGCAGAGGTTGAAGTAACTAAACTAAAGGTTTCTAAATACCCCTGATAGTAACAAAGGCTTTAACACACAAACAGCGGGTGGTAAGGTATTTTACACTGTGCCGCCCAGCGTTTTTTTTTTACCCTAAATAGGGTTGTTTCCGTGCTCATTTTCATGCATAAACAAGACCCAGAGCGTAAAACAAGTATCTATCCCTGAAAGGGCGTAAACAGAGCTTTCCAATGACACCCGAACCATCCTTCTACGAAAACTGGTTCTCTTGCAACGATCGTGCAACACGAGTGCAAAAACCCTAAAATAAGGTAATTTCCGTACATAATTCCCTGTGTAGCGAGTGAGAGAGGGAGGAAGAGGGTGGAATACAGCTCAGTACACCCATGGCGGTGGTGGGGAGCGGTCATAAGATTACTACGCTCGTCCCACCGCTCAGCTCTCTCTCGGAGCAAATTTACGTGCTGAAAATTGCACTCGACATATGTGGAGCACCGCCACATAGTCCACATTTATTTAACTCGACATATGTGGTGCGCCGATGGTTAAGGGTTAAAGTATCCCTTTGGGCTCCTCCGACCATAAACTTATCTCCGTCACCTGTCCTATCTCTTCAGTACGGCCATCCGATCCTCCCAGACGGCGGCGCTTGTGGCACTTTGGCGCTGCCGACTGGGAGGCTCTCCGGCAGTACTTCTTTGACTTCCCATGGAATGACTTCTGCTTCCGTGGCCGAGGACCCTCGGAGAGTGCTGAACGCATTACCGAGGTAATCCTCTCGGGCATGGAAGTGTACATTCCATTTTCTTTCTCTCAGTCTAATGCAAAAAAATCTTGGTTTACTCACGCTTGTTCTACTGCTGTCCACAACAAGGAGGAAGCATACAAACGGTACCGACACCTTAAAACTCAAGAATCTCATTCTTCCTATGTTTCTGCCCGGAATCAAGCCAAATCTGTTCTTCGACTTGCCAAGCACTCTTTCATCAATAATAAATGCACTGAACTATCCAACTCTAGCTCTTCCCAAGCTTTCTGGCATCTAGCCAAAAACCTGTCCAACAACTTTTCTTCCTTGTCTTTCCCTCCCTTTTTCCACTCTGATGGCACAACCATCACTTCTTCCTCTGACAAACTGAACTCTTTGCTCAAACTTTTGCCAGAAACTCTACCTTGGATGATTCCGGTGCTATTCCTCCCTCTCCACCCCCCTCTCTTCTACTTATGCTTAATGTCCTAATCTCTTCTAAAGATGTACTTTCTACCCTCTCTGGGCTTAATACTAAGAAGGCGTACGGTCCGGACGGTGTTCCTCCTGTTGTACTTAAAAACTATGCTTCTGTGCTGACCCCCTGCCAAGGCAAACTCTTTCGTCTCTGTCTCTCCTCTAACGTCTTTCCTTCTTGCGGGAAGTTTGCTCTCATTCAACCTGTCCCAAAGAAGGGTGACCGCTCTCAACCCTCCAACTATCGCCCAATTGCTCTCATCTCTTGTATCTCTAAAGTTTTTGAAACTATTCTTGCTTCCAAATTTCTTAAGCATTTCTCTTCTCATAATCTGCTCTCAGATCGCCAGTATGGCTTCCTTAACCCTTGTCTATCGGGCTAGGCGGTATATTTGACCGTGCCGCAGAGCGTTATTTTTTTTTTACCATAAATGGGGTTGTTTCCGTGCTCTTTTTCATGCATAAACAAGACCCAGAGCATAATACAAGTATGTATCCCTGAAAGGGCGTAAATTGAGCTTTCCAATGACACCCGAACTATCCTTCTACGATCACTGGTTGTCTTGCAACGATCGTGCAACCGAAGGGCAAAATCGCTAAAATACGGTAATTTCTTTATATAATTACATATGTAGCGAGGGAGTGAGGGTGGATGTAAGTGGAGTAAATCTCAGTAGGTCCATGGCACCCGTGGTGAGCGGTCATGAGGTAACCCATGCTCATCCAGTCACTCGTCTCTCTCTCAGAGCCAATATTGCACTCGGACTTAAGGCGGGCCCCGTCACACAGTCCAAATTTTTCGATTCGGATTTAAGTCGGGCCCCGATCTTTAAGGGTTAAGGGTTGCTCTACTGGTGACCTTCTTTCATATCTTACTAACTCTTGGTCATCCAACTTTCGGGACTTCGGTGAGACTTTTTCTGTTGCACTAGACATATCGAAGGCCTTCGATAGGGTCTGGCACAAATAATTAATTTCCAAACTGCCCTCCTTCGGTTTCTGTCCCTCCATCTGTGCCTTTGTCTCTAATTTCCTTTCCGGCTGTTCCATAGCTGCGGTTGTGGACGGCCATCGCTCACTTCCTCATCCTATCAACTCCGGTGTTCCTCAGGGTTCTGTCCTATCTCCTATTCTCTTTCTAATTTTCATAAATGATCTTCTCAACTGTACATCTAGTCCCATCTATTCATATGTAGACGACTCTACTTTACACCACTCAATTAGTTTTCCAGAACGCCCCAGCCAGCAGTCCTTCAAAAGTAAACGTAATGAAGCCATAAAATGCTTATCTTCTGATCTAGCTACATTTCCAATTGGGGTAGAGAAAACCTTGTTACATTTAATGCTTCCAAAACTCAATTTATCCATCTTACTACCCATCAGGAACCTCCAGAGGACTATCCCTTATTCTTCAACAATACAAAAATCAACCCTTCATCTTCCCTCAATGTTCTCGGTGTCTCTTTTTCTTCTGCTCTCACTTGGAAAGACCATATTACCAGTCTCGCTAAGGCAGCCTCCCAGAAGCTGGTTGTGCTCAACCACCTCAAGGGGTTCTTTATCCCTGCACAGCTATTTGCTCTGTACAGGGGCACAGTGCTTCCTTGTAATGAGTATTTTTCACATGTGTGGGGAGGATCCTCTCACACCGCACTCCTAGATAAAGTAGAAAGGAAAGCCTTTCGTATCATTAACTCCCGTCCACTCACCAACTCTCTGTAATCTCTCTCTCTTCGCCGCAATGTTGCATCTCTCTCACTATTCTATCGCTACTACAATAATCAGTGTTCCTCGGAGCTTTCCCAGTGTATACCACCTCCTCTACGTAAGGTACGTAGTACCCGCCTTGCAACACAATCCCACCCCTACTCTGTGCAACTCTCCAACCCAAGAGTGAAACGCTATTCTCAGACTTTCTTCTATTCAACTGCTGAGCTCTGGAACTCTCTCCCAGAATCAGCCTTTCCCTCTTCCTATGACTTAAATTGCTTCAAACTCTGTGTGTCCAGGCATTTTAGCTCGAACGTCCCTTGATTTCGGCCCTGTCACTCTTTGAAATCTGGGAGATGCACTCGCTGCAGGCAGTTATGTCTTTTGTCTCCCTCATTCACATAGAAAACAAAAAAAATAGGCTCAAAATCGCGTCATATGTCGGAGAGGGTTAAGGACAATACAAAGGGCAGGGTGGAGTCAGGAAGGTCATGGGGCAAGGAGGGTATAGGGCAGGACAAATAAGGGCATGGGTTGGAGTGGGGACAGAAAGGGCACGGGGTAGGAAAGTTACGGTAGGGCAACAAAGGGGAAAAGAATATATGGGACGGGAAAGGAAGTAGTACAGGAGAAATGTGTGTTTGTGTGAGAGAGAGAGAGAGAGAGAGAGAGAGAGCTACATAGATACACAGACCACACAGACCTCAAGGTCCTTACTAGGCAGTCTGGCCTTACAAACTATATATGTATATATGCATATATATATATATATATACATATATACACCGGTACACACATATACACATACACATACATACATACATATATATACAGTATACATACACATACTGTACAGTGCACACACATACACTTACATACATTTTTTTTTTTTTTTTTTTTTTTCATATCACCCCAGCCCTCTGCAGATAGAGGTCAAGCCTTCCCTTGAAAGCGTTTATTGTGTCGCTCTCCACCACTCTCGCTGGTAGTTTATTCCACTCTGTCGCCACACTGTAGGTGAAGAAACTCTTTGTGACATCTAGGTTTGCCTTTTTGGTTTTTAATTTCATTCCATTTCCGCGAGTTTGATTAGTATTGTTTAATGTGAATAGTGCATTTACATCGACTTTGTCGAAACCTTTTAGTATCTTAAAGCACTCAATAAGCTGACCCCTCAACCTCCTCTTTTTTAATGAGAACAGGTTCAATCGTTTAAGTCTTTCTTCATATGGTTTATTTCTTAATGAGGGTATCATCTTCGTCGCTCTACGCTGTACTGACTCGAGTCTTACAATGTCCTTGATCAGATAAGGTGACCAGAACTGCACACCATATTCAAGGTGGGGCCTCACCATACTTTTGAACAGTGGCACTATTACGTTTTCATGTTTATATGTAAATTTTCGTTTAATAAAGCCCAATGCTATGTTTGCCTTATTTGCAGCTGCTATACATTGGTCGGAAGTTTTTAGGTTTTCAGATATTAGTACCCCTAGGTCTTTTACTACCGTTGCGGTTTTTATTTGTTTGCCATTCATTTCGTATTTGTATTTCATATTTCTGCTACCAACCTGCAGCACCTGACATTTATCGACATCTGCCATTTTTTTTTTTTTTTTTTTTTAGAGAGAGAGAGAGGGAGCAAATATATACAAGAACTTAAGAATAAGACACATTGGCTTGTATTTCGTACTTATAGTGTCTGCGTAACGTGTCATCCAAATTATTAACCTTGATTATACTATTTTCTATTCATATATATATCATCATTCTTTTGTTATCCTCGTCAATACATTGCTTTCATGAATATGGGGAACTCGGAACATCAAAATAATAATACCAGTCTAATTTCGGTTCACTATCAGTAAATACGAGATATAATATAATAGTCCCCCACTTTTGCAGGGTCGAGTTTGTAATTTTCTTAGCTTGCAAAGTGTGAATGGGGACCTTCTTATAGGTAATGTCTATGTATTGTATACATTGACACGAAGGTATTTAATGTGATGTGTCCATATTATATTACCCTTTACACACATACACGCACGCGCGCACTAAAGAGAATTAGACAGGTACGCAGAAAACACTCACAGTAGCAGACACACATAGACACAACAGATAATTAGACACACACACAAACACACACACACACACACACACTTCATAAAACACAATAGTATAAAAAAAATATATATACAGTATATAATATATATATATATATATATATATATATATATATATATATATATATATATATATATATATATATATATATATATATATATATATATATACATATATATACACACAGTATATTCTCCCCGATATTGAAATGCGAGGCTACTACGTCAACAAACCTCCTATATTGACTCAGCTAACAAGGCCTAATTCCCGCCAGGGGGCTAACTGACTCCGCCCCCTGAGTTACTGAAGCGTCTGGGGCCTTCAGTCACCAATAGTAGGGAAGGTTTGGGAAGAGAGAGAGAGAGAGAGAGAGAGAGAGAGAGAGAGAGAGAGAGAGAGAGAGAGAGAGAGAGAGAGAGAGAGAGAGAGAGAGAGAGAGAGAGAGAGAGAGAGAGGTAATGTTAATATTTTTCAACTTAACAATGTGCAAACATTAAAAGAACATATTCATGCATTCCTATTAATAAGAAATATGTAAATAATTGTAAATAGATTTTATTTAACTATAACTAAAAATATGCAGGCCTTTAAATAGTGATATTAAATAAAGTATTTTTCTTCACTTTAACCAGTATTGTATGTATCACAAAGTTAAACAAAAATATTATTAAAATAGTATTATAAAAAAAAGGAAAAAAGAGACGTGTGTGTGCATGTGAGTGTGTGTGTGTGTGTGTGTGTACCAAAATTCCTGATCACTGTCCCAATTCCCGTCATAATGCAATAAATATTCTCCCCGATCTCATTTTACGGACAATGGCCAACTCTTTGGTTCTGGTGTATATAGCGGTATTGGTACATTTATAGAGCGGTATTGGTACATTTATAGAGCGGTATGGGTACATTTATAGAGCGGCATTAGTACATTTATAGTGCGGTATTGGGACATTTATAGAGCGGCATTAGTACATTTATATAGCGGTATTGGTACATTTATAGAGCGGTATTGGTACATTTATAGAGCGGCATTAGTACATTTATATAGCGGTATTGGTACATTTATAGAGCGGTATTGGGACATTTATAGAGCGGCATTAGTACATTTATATAGCGGTATTGGGACATTTATAGAGCGGCATTAGTACATTTATATAGCGGTATTGGTACATTTATAGAGCGGTATTAGTACATTTATAGAGCGGTATTGGTACATTTATAGAGCGGTATTGGTACATTTATAGAGCGGTATTAGTACATTTATAGAGCGGCATTGGTACATTTATAGCGCAGTATTGGGACATTTATAGAGCGGCATTAGTAAATTTATAGAGCGGTATTGGTACATTGATAGAGCGGCATTAGTACATATATAGAACGGTACTGGTACATTTATAGAGCGGCATTAGTACATTTATAGAGCGGTATTGGTACATTGATAGAGCGGCATTAGTACATTTATAGAGCGGTATTGGTACATTGATAGAGCGGCATTAGTACATTTATAGAGCGATATTGGTACATTTATAGAGCGGCATTAGTACATTTATAGAGCGGTATTGGTACATTGATAGAGCGGCATTAGTACATATATAGAGCGGTATTGGTACATTGATAGAGCGGCATTAGTACATTTATAGAGCGATATTGGTACATTTATAGAGCGGCATTAGTACATTTATAGAGCGGTATTGGTACATTGATAGAGCGGCATTAGTACATATATAGAGCGGTATTGGTACATTTATAGAGCGGTATTAGTACATATATATAGAGCGGTATTGGTACATTTATAGAGCGGCATTAGTACATATATAGAGCGGTATTGGTACATTTATAGAGCGGCATTAGTACATTTATAGAGCGGTATTGGTACATTGATAGAGCGGCATTAGTACATAATTATATAGAGCGGTATTGGTACATTTATAGAGCGGCATTAGTACATTTATAGAGCGGTATTGGTACATTGATAGAGCGGTATTAGTACATATATAGAGCGGTATTGGTACACTTATAGAGCGGCATTAGTACATTTATAGAGCGGCATTAGTACATTTATAGAGCGGTATTGGGACATTTATAGAGCGGCATTAGTGCATTTATAGAGCGGTATTGGGACATTTATGGAGTGGCATTAGTACATTTATAGACTGGTACTGGGACATTTATAGATGGCATTAGTACATTTATAGAGCGATAATGGGACATTTATGGAGCGGCATTAGTAAATTTATATAGCGGTATTGGGACATTTATAGAGCGGCATTAGTACATTTATAGAGCGACATTGGTATATTTATAGACAGCATTAGTACATTTATAGAGTGGTATTGGGACATTTATAGACGAAATTAGTACATTTATAGAGTGGTATTGGGACATTTATAGACGGCATTAGTACATTTATAGAGCGGCGTTGGTACATTTATAGACAGCATTAGTACAATTATAGAGCGGTATTGAGACATTTATAGACAGCATTAGTACATTTATAAAGTGGTATTGGGACATTTATAGACGGCTTTAGTACATTTATAGAGCGGCTTTAGTACATTTATAGAGCGGTATTGGGACATTTGTAGACGGCATTAGCACATTTATAGAGCGGTTTTGGGACATTTATAGAGCGGCATTGGGATATTTATAGAGCGGTATTGGTACATTTATAGTTTTTCTATGCTTTTCTATGTGAATGAAGGAGACTAAAGGCATAACTGCCTGCGAGTGCCTCCCCCAGATTTCAAAGAGTGACAGGGCCGAAATCAAGGGACGTTCAAGCTAAAATGCCTGGACACACGGAGTTCGAAGCAATTTAAATCATAGGAAGAGGGAAAGACTGATTCTGGGAAAGACTGATTCTGGGAGAGAGTTCCAGAGCTCAGCAGTTGAATAGAAGAAAGTCTGAGAATAGCATTTCACTCTTGGGTTGGAGAGTTGCACAGAGTAGGGGTGGGATTGTGTTGCAAGGCGGGTACTATGTACCCTACGTAGAGGAGGTGGTATACACTGGGAAAGCTCCGAGGAACACTGATTATTGTAGTAGCGACAGAATAGTGAGAGAGATGCAACATTGCGGCAAAGAGAGAGAGATTGCAGAGAGTTGGTGAGTGGATGGGAGTTAATGATACGAAAAGCTTTCCTTCCTACTTTATCTAGGAGTGCGGTGTGAGAGGAACCTCCCCACAAATGTGAACGATACTCCATACAAGGACGCACTGTGTCCCTGTACAGAGCAAGTAGCTGTGCAGGGGTAAAGAACCCCTTGAGGCGGTTGAGCACACCCAGTTTCTGGGAGGCTGCCTTAGTGAGACTGGTAATATGGTCTTTCCAAGTGAGAGCAGAAGAAAAAGAGACACCGAGAACATTGAGGGAAGATGAAGGGTTGATTTTTGTATTGTTGAAGAATAAGGGATAGTCCTCTGGAGGTTCCTGACGGGTAGTAAGATGGATAAATTGAGTTTTGGAAGCATTAAATGTAACTAGGTTTTCTCTACCCCAATTGGAAATAATAGCTAGATCAGAAGATAAGCATTTTATGGCTTCATTACGTTTACTTTTGAGGGACTGCTGGCTGGGGCGTTCTGGAAAACTAATTGAGTGGTGTAAAGTAGAGTCGTCTGCATATGAATGGATGGGACTGGATGTACAGTTGAGAAGATCATTTATGAAAATTAGAAAGAGAATAGGAGATAGGACAGAACCTAGGACAGAGCGGCATTGGTACATTTATTGAGCGGTATTGGTACATTTATAGAGCGGAATTGGTACATTTATAGAGCGGTATTGGTACATTTATAGAGAGGTATTGGTACATTTATAGAGCGGTAATGGTACATTTATAGAGCGGTATTGGTACATTTATAGAGCGGTATTGGTAAATTTATAGAGCGGTATTGGTACATTTATAGAGCAGTATTGGTACATTTATAGAGCGGTATTGGTACATTTATAGAGCAGTATTGGTACATTCATAGAGCAGTATTGGTACATTTATAGAGCAGTATTGGTACATTTATAGAGCGGTATTGGTACATTTATAGAGCGGTATTGGAACATTCATAGAGCAGTATTGGTACATTTATAGAGCGGTATTGGTACATTTATAGAGCGGTATTGGTACATTTATAGAGCAGTATTGGTACATTTATAGAGCAGTATTGGTACATTTATAGAGCAGTATTGGTACATTTATAGAGCGGTATTGGTACAATCATAGAGGGGTATTGGTACATTTATAGAGCAGTCTTGGGACATTTATAGAGCTTTATTGGTACATTTATAGAGCGGTATTGGGACATTTATAGAGCGGTATTGGTACATTTGTAGAGCGGTATTGGGACATTTATAGAGCGGTATTGGTACATTTATAGAGCGGTCTTGGGACTTTTATAGAGCTTTATTGGTACATTTATAGAGCGGTATTGGGACATTTATAGAGCAGTATTGGTACATTTATAGAGCGGTATTGGGACATTGTGCGTGGATGTAGTACGAATGAGAAGCGAGAGCATATTGGAAGGTTATTTGAAAGAAGGATGTATGATGTCCTAGCACTGAATGAAACAAAGATGAAAGGAGAGGGAGAAGTGGATTTTGGAAATGTGATAGGTAGAAAGTCTGGAGTAGACGAGGGAGTCAGGGGGAAAGAAGGAGTGGCTATTATTGTGAAGGAGGAGTTGAGAGAGTTTATAAAAGAGTGGAAAGAGGTGTCATCAAGGCTAATGTGGGTGAGAATGCGGTTTAAGGGTGAAAGGTGGGTTTTTGTAAGTGCGTATGGACCAGGAAGTGAAAGAGAGTTAGACGAGGTAGAGGGTTTCTGGGAGGATTTGAGAGATTGTCTACAAGGGTTTGATGAAAATGAAAATGTTATAGTTTTAGGGGACCTAAATGCTAGGGTAGGAAATGAGCCTGTTGAGGGAGTCATCGGTAGTTTTGGTGTGGATGGTGTAAACGAGAGTGGAGAAAGACTGAAAAATGTATGTGAAGAGTGTAGATTGAGTGTAGGTAATACGTTCTTCAAAAAAAGGCGTATACACAAGTACACCTGGCATAGACTTGTGAGGGGAGAGATTGTAGAGAGGGCATTGATGGATTGTGTGCTGGTGACAAGGGAAAGATTGTGTAGACTGCTGGATGTGAATGTGATGAGAGGTGAGGCAGAGGGTATGTCAGATCATTACCTGGTGGAGGGAAAGCTAAGAGTTAAGAGTTACAGGAGAATAAGAGACAAGCGTGAAGTAAGAGAGGTAATAAAAGTTAGTGAGTTAGAGAAGAGTGAAAAAGAGAGGGAGTACAAGGAAAGACTAAATGAAAAGTGGATGGAAGTGAGAGAGATGGAAGAGAGAGAAGTAGAGGTTGAATGGCAACAGTTTAAGGAAGGAGTGAAAGCAAGTGCAGAGGTAGTATGCGGCAAAAGGAAAGTAGGAGGCAGAGGTATCAGGAAGGGAAGCGAGTGGTGGAATGATACGGTGAGAAAGGCAGTTGAGGAGAAGAGACAGTGTTTTGAGAGGGTTTTACAGGATGGTAGTGTTGAGGTATGGGAGAGGTACAAGGAGAAAAGGAGAGAGGCAAAACGGAAAATTAGAGAAGCGAAAAAAGATGCAAACGAAAGGTGGGGCCAAAGGCTGAGTGAGAATTTTGAAGAACGAAAGAAGATGTTCTGGAAGGATGTAAATAAAGTAAGGAAAGGAGGACAAAAGAGGGAAGAGTCAGTGAAAGATGAAAATGGAGAATTACTAGTGGAACCAGTTGAAGTGAGGAAAAGATATGCCGAGTATTTTGAATCTTTGTTAAATACAAGAGATGGAAGAGAAGCAGTGATTGAAGCAGAGGTGGATGGAGATAGGTTACCCAGGCCACCCAGGTGGCAGGGAATGAATGAAAGGATTGAGGAAAATGAGGTGAAAGAAGCAGTGAAACAAATGAGAGCGGGAAAAGCAGAAGGTTTGGATGGTATTGCTGTGGAGTGTATAAAGAAGGGTGGAGATGTGATAATAGATTGGTTGGTGAGACTTTTCAATGTGTGCTTTGCTGTGTCAATGGAACCAATAGACTGGAAGAGTGCATGTATTGTGCCGTTGTACAAGGGGAAGGGAGATCGGCAGGAGTGTTCAAGTTATAGAGGTATTAGTTTATTGTCAGTGGTTGGAAAGCTGTATGGCAGGGTGTTGATAGAGAGGATAATAAAGTGTACGGAAGTTGCAATAGGAGAAGAACAGTGCGGTTTTAGGAGGGGAAGAGGGTGCGTGGATCAGATGTTTGCAGTAAGACAGTTATGCGAGAAGTATTTAGAGAAGCATAAGGAGATATTTTGGGCTTATATGGACTTGGAAAAAGCGTATGATCGTGTGGACCGTGAAGCAATGTGGAAGGTGTTAAGGATTTATGAAATAGGAGGAAATTTGTTAGAAGCAGTTAAGAGTTTTATGAAGGGAGCAGAGCATGTGTGAGAGTAGGAAATGGTGAGTTGAGTGAATGGTTTGAGGTAAAGGTAGGTTTACGACAGGGTTGTGTAATGTCACCATGGCTGTTTAATATGTTTATGGATGGTGTGGTGAGGGAGGTGAAAAGGAGAACTATGGGAAGAGGATTGGGTTTAGTAGGAAAGAATGGTAGAGATTGGGAGTTGAATCAGTTGCTGTTCGCTGATGACACAGCATTGGTGGCGGATTCTGATGAGAAACTGCAGCGGGTAGTCAAAGAGTTTGGTGTGGTTTGTGGAAGGAGGAAACTGAAGGTGAACGTCAATAAAAGTAAAGTAATGGTGTGTAATAGGGGAGAGCATAGGGTGAATCTAGATGTGAGGCTGGATGGGGAAATATTGGAACAAGTAGAGTGTTTTAAATATCTAGGAGGAACGATAAGCAGGAGTGGAGGTATGGAAGTGGAGGTAAAACAGAGAGTGTGTGAAGGAAGGAAGGTTTTCGGAGCAATGGGAAGTATGTGGAAGACGAGAAATCTCGGAGTGAAAGTAAAAAGTGCACTGTATCAAGGAATTGTTGTGCCAACAGTGATGTATGGGGCTGAGACATGGGCTCTGAAGAAAAAGGAGAAAAGAGGGCTGGATGTGATGGAGATGAGCTGCTTGAGGAGTATGTGTGGAGTTACTCGTAGAGACAGATTAAGGAATGAAGAGATACGTAGGAGAGTGGGGCAGCAAGAACATTTGTCAGCCAGAGTGGACAAAAGGGTGCTGAGCTGGTATGGTCATGTCGAACGAATGGGAGATGAAAGGCTTACAAAGAGAATATGTGAGTCAGGTACAAGGGGAGATAGAAGGGCAGGAAGACCCCCATTGAGATGGAGAGACTGTGTAAGAAAGGCTTTGGATGATAGAGGAATGACTATAGATCAGGCAGGGGAAGTGGTGGTGGACAGGAGTGAATGGAGAATGCTTGTGAATAGTTGAGTGAACACGTGGTCATTTGGAGTAAGGGGTCGGGTGCAAGTTGGACTAGATAATAGTCCATCAGGCGCCTGGCCCGGGGAGACGATTAATATGAAGGGTGTGCCTGGAAGTGTGGTGGGAGGGCTTGTGGCTTTGGCTCCGCTGCATGTCTGCCTGCCGAGATCGGAACCTCTCCGGGTGGTCAAGGGCCGGGGGAGTGCTGGAGCGACCTTGGTAACCCTGGTCTCTGGGTCTTCTCCTGGGTGACCTGGATGTGTGAGAGTTTGTGTTTTTTATCTGTGTTTATTTTTTGTTTTATGTTGTTTTTGTGTTTTCCCTGTTCTTGCTCTGTCTTGAGTCGGCTACCCCCAAAATGGGGATTGGGCCTGAGCATATAGATAGATAGATAGATAGATTGGGACATTTATAGAGTGGTATTGGTACATTTATATAGCGGTATTGGTACATTTATAGAGCGGTATTGGTACATTTATAGAGCGGTATTGGTACATTTATAGAGTGGTATTGGTACATTTATAGAGCGGTATTGGTACATTTATATAGCGGTATTGGTACATTTATAGAGCGGTATTGGTACATTTATATAGCGGTATTGGTACATTTATAGAGCGGTATTGGTACATTTATAGAGCGGTATTGGTACATTTATAGAGCGGTATTGGTACATTTATAGAGCGGTATTGGTACATTTTGAGCTGGTGATAAATTATAGGTTTGACTCCTGTAAGGAGATTAGGAAAACCTAATATTTAGTAGTGGCCCCGTAATCATTGACGAACATGCCTATTACATAAGGCATCCTCTTCAAACACTAATCCGCCGTAGTTTGAATCTACCGCGCAGAGCATTTAAAAACTGAGGAGCCTTCATCATGAGCGCACGCGACCTCACTCATGGCTTCAGTCATTATGAATTGGGTTCTCACTACGAAAAAAACTTCGTAAAAAATAAAAACAAAAAGAAAATAAGAATAACTATCCAATAAGCTTTCCATCATATCGTGGATGTACTTGTGTGGATTTCTGACCAGACGCTGATTCAGGCGTCATTCCTCCTTCACTGACATATCAAGTAAACCAAAATCCTTAATACATCAACGAATGGGAAGGGGACGGTCGGGAGGGCCCCAGTCGTCAATGATTACGGGGCCACTACTAAATATTAGGTTTTCCTAATCTCCTTACAGGAGTCAAACCTATAATTTATTAGTGGCCCCTCCATCATTGACGAACATGCCTGATATCTAAGACTGGAGGGGGACATTCGTAATCATATCATAACTCTAGAAAAGCAGATAATAAAAACAACCACATAGTATTCTTACTTTTGAAAAATGTATTTAATACAGCGTAGGCCGGAAATATACAAGAAAAAGGGGGTTCAGGCAGGTGCGTGCTTCAAAGAAGCCTGCCTGACAAAAATAGGTAACCCTGAAGATTCTGAACACAGATCTGTAGTTACAAAAGGCACCCCACTCAACGAGTGGTGACAAATAATAAGTTATAAGTTTATATGTGCACATCATAAACCCCAAAATACATGTGGAGATCAATTGCTAATGAACTCCATTGAACTAATGTTACATTGCTTTCGCAGCTAAAACTACTATAACAACACCGTTGTTTTGTACTAAACTTTGTACTAGCACAAAATCTCTCAGAGAAATTTTCATATCACATTTCAACCTTAAATTGTATCACAGTTCTCATACTCCGGCGGGGTCTAGGGTGTCCTATGTCAACTGACTGCACCCCCCCCCCCCCCCCTTTCCTTGAAAATAAACATAAGTGACTGCAGGGCCACCTAGACCCTCTGCCTTAAAGCTATACATGGTAAGGAAGGTTTGTCTAGAGCAACTGACAAGTATCTAGAGAGAAACGTATGATTAGACGCCCACAACTGTGTGGACGCAATATCTTCAACTGAAAAGTTTTTCAGGAAACGTAAAGAGGCCGCCCACTTGCGTAAATCGTGGGCCCTACCCACAACGCCGGGATTACTCTCTTTAATGACTTCTACTAGAAGAGAGGCTAATCGCCGTTTAAGTAAGCGTTTACCCGTACTCGCTACCCATAAAGCACCTTGGGGGTTATGAGGAGCTATTCTTAAATATTTGGTTAGAGCTTGCACTGGACATAAATTATGATGCACCTTTCCCCTTTTTAACGCCGGCACCGTGAATTCAGAAAACACGTGTGCACTATGCTCATTCTTGGCTACAAACGCCGGGGAGGGTGCAATGGAAATTGAATCATTAAGTCTACCAAACCTAAGACAATTAGGTGTGTTGCTCATCGCCGCCAGCTCAGACACTCTGTTTCCGGTGGCCAAAGCCAAAAGGAAAACTGCCTTCTTTAAGATTAAAGCAAAGTCTGCAGTATTTTGATACAGACGAGAATGAAGTAAAGACAAAGCTTTGTCCAGAGACCAAGTAGGCATGAGCTGACGGGGAGGTGGGCGGAGTTTAAAACACGCTCTCATAAATCCTGTTTCCTCCGCCACCGGTATGGATAGACCTGTAAGGTCGAAAAAGGGCACTCTAATCGCAGTTAAGTGATTCTTCAGAGTAACCACAGATAAACGTTTCTGCTCAAACAGATAGTTCAAGTAATTAAAAACCAATGCCACTGAGGGTACAGTTTGTTCCGTTCTAACAATCCAAGAAGTAAAAGCTTTCCAATGAGATTGATATTGTCGCTTAGTAGACTGAGTATATTGATTGAGCAATTTATTGGTCACATCCCTGCCGTATGGTGCTAGCCACTTGGCCTCCTGAATGTCCATAATGCAAAAGTCAGCGAGGTCTCTAGGTTGCCAATCGTGTCTAAGTGGAAGTACCTGACCGGGAGCGATACCGGGTCCGGGCACCACATTATTAACTGCTGGCACCACACCTGCGCCGGCCACAGGGGCGCGATTAGCGAGACTAAGCCTCGATAAACTCGTAGTTTGTTCACTACGTGGCACATTAGTGACGCATCTGGCGGTGGAAACAGATAGATGGAGCTCCATCTGTTCCAGTCTGTCACTAGGGCGTCTGGCCCCCCTGCCGGCGTTATCGTCCGGCGGGTGAGGTATAGAGGGAGCTTGTGAGTCTCCTCGGACGCAAAAAGATCCACTTGTGGATGGGAGAGCTCCGCAATCATTAGGTCGAAAATGGGTTGCTTGAGCTCCCATTCTACTGTCGTGCTCTGTCTCCGGGACAGAGCGTCTGCCCAGACGTTCGCTACGCCTGGGAGATAAGATGCGTGAAGATAAATATCTAGACTGGTGGCTAGAACAAAAATCTCTTCCGACACGAGTAGCAACTTCCTTGACCTCGTTGACCCTTGTTTCTGAATACAGTGAACTGCATTCAGATTGTCCATTCTGAAGGCCACTGACTTGCCCCGTAACGCCGGGCCGTGAGCCTGAAGGAAATACAATGGGACTAGTAACTCTTTGACATTTATGTGAGCGATTTCTAAGTGGGACCAAAGTCCCTGACCCTGGTGCCCCTGATTTGACTGAAATCCCCACCCTATGGTGCCTGACGCATCCGTGTCTACCCATACCGTTGGAGGAGGAGAGGTCCATGACATGATTGAGTGCAATGTTTCCCTCTTCGCCCAGACCGCTAGTAAGGTGTGGATTAATTTTGGTATGGGCCATAATTTTCCCGCCGGTAAGAGTGGGAAATATTTGTTGCCCTCCAATATTAATCGTTTTACTTTCAACCGGCCCAACTTGACAGTTAGCTGAATCCAGTTGAGAGAGCCGACCAGAGACTCCCAGACTCTTCGTGTCGTAGTCAGACTGTGAAGAAACCTGAACAGTTTCCTGCGAAACCTGTTGCGATTGTCCACACTCTGACTCAGAGTGAGAGCGGCGGTGTCCCAGACCAGCCCTATCCACTGAATTACTCTTGAGGGAACAAGGTTTGACTTTACCAGATTTACCTTGAAGCCTAGAGTTTTGACATGATTTAAAATTATATTGACATGTTTTATGCATAATTGTTGTGTCTCTGCCACCACCAGCCAGTCGTCTAGATACCACAACACTCTGATTCCCTGTTTTAACAATGGCATCAGGGCTTGCCTGACTAGTTTTGTGAATAATCGAGGTGCTAGGTTCAAACCGAACGGCATCCTCTGAAAAACAAAATTTTGGTGCCTGATCCTCAAGGCCAGAAACCTTTGAAATCTTTTGTTGACCGACAAGTGCCAATAGGCGTCTGTCAGGTCTAGGGAACACATCCAGCCACCCGGCGGAAGTGTTAGCCTGATTTGATGAACTGTTAACATTCTGAAAGACTCGTTGTAAATGTGAAGATTCAGATACGACAGGTCTACGACCGGCCTCATCTGAACACTGTCCCGTTTGGGAACCAAAAACAGTTTTGACGTGAATACAGGGTAATCTGGGGGTACCGGGATGATGACATTCTTGGCAATCATCTCCTGGACCAGCAGCTCCACCTCTAATGAAACACAATTTGCCGTTGTCGGCTGACGTAAGCGAGGTCGCCGGAGCCACTGCCAAGTGATGCCTTTGCGTGCCACCATCCGTGCCCAGGTTTTTAACGGCCATGCTTGGTGACACGTTCGGAACGACCCAGTTAGCAGACAAGGGTTCGCCGGCTGTACTTCCCTCGGTTCCTCCGGCTCTAAGGTAGGCACTGGGAGTGAGAAAGACTTTAGTTTTTTGATGGTGGTTTGGTGGTGTTGGCCGCTTCGCCGGCTGGCTGGTGTGGGCCGAAGACTGGCCCTGACCCGGCTTATACTGGCCGCGTCCCCTCTGTCCTGAAAACCCTCTCTGTCTATGCCTGAACTGACCCAGGGGGGATTGGGAGGACTTAGGCGGAAGAAACGGCTTAGAACCCCCTGGCTGAGCTTTAGTAGGAGGCTTAGGTTTGGGGAAGTTAAATGCGGGTTTCTTAGCCTGTGCGGGACTGTGCTTCACGGCCTGTGCCATGTTAAACACTGTTCGCCATACATCAGGGGACATTAAAGAAGGTGTAAGTACTGGGGACATAACCACCTGGTTAGCAATGCGATCAGGCAGCTTGCGAACTAATGACATTCTAAGATCCTGTCGTGCTCGCACCGCCTCAAGTAAGGCTGTGCGTATGTCACCTAAGGATTGAATTGACGACTGAAGAATCAGACGCCGGGATAATTCAACTGATCTTCGAGCATCCGCGTCTGCGATTGCCTGAGTAGACCTGAGTAAAGACTTAGCCACCTGTTGAGAAACTATGTACTGTGAAAACAGGCGGAAAGCTTTTCCCCTAAGCCTAAATTCTCTGTCTAGGTGAGAAGGGGTAGGGGTAATGAATGGTTCCTTTAGTTCACAAAGATTAATCTTAGGGGCAGCTAAAAAGGAAAATAAAGCTGACGGAACTCCGCCGGCAGAACCTACCGGCATTGAGAACCATGAATGTGTATCCTGAGGGATCTGGTGGGAAGATTTAGAAGTGAAAGTGGTTGCAAAGTTCTGAGCCTCTACCTCCCAATCCACCCAAGGTCCTGGTCCTAACTGTCCCACCTTCAACACTGGATTAGCTGTCTCGTCTGTGACGGTCTGTAAATCTAGTTCAGGAGTAATAGCCAACAGAGCCTTAATATCATTAAACCCATCCAGCTTAGACCAGTCTGAAAAAAGTTTTGAAGCTGAGGCAGGGGTAAAGCAGGCTTAGATGCATAAACAAAATAATCCTGATAATAATAACTAGGTATAGCCTTGATATTTACATCCAAAACATTACCCAAGGCATCCAATGCCCTTAATTTCTTAGACTTATTTCCCTGGATAAACCACTCACGTGGTACCGGGAGTTCCCCTGACAAGGTAGGCTGGGCAAGCTCTGGCTTAGAGGGGTTCAAAGGGACCCATGACTCATCTGGCCCATAAAGCAGGGGCATAGCTACCTTTCTAAGAGGCGCTTTGTCTAGAGGGGGTGGATTAACATCCGTAATGACCCTGACATTTGACGTAGTGAATGCCGCCGTAGCTGGCTTAGAGCTCCCTGCCGGTGACAGAGTAGGAGGGTTAGGAATCTTAGATAAATCGATTGACGTTATCAGAGGCCGTACCGCAGAACCTGTCAAGGGAGCCCCCAAGTCCATTGTGGGGTTTTCTCGTTGTTGATTAAAGAATTTTGATAGAGCATGAGTAAGTAACCCATCAATTTCTTGTGCTGTAACAAACTGGTTAGGTGCAGAACTTTCAGGTGAATTAGTATTATCATGGGCGGCGTCCAGGCCTGAGCCTGACCCTTGTCCTTCCCTATCTGAAATTAATGACACTTCATCTTGTCCCTCCCGATCCTCCTGAGAAGACCCCGCCGAGGCAGGGGCACCTTGTTTCCAAGATAAATCAGGGATAGAGGATGGGGTCGCCGCGTCCCTGTGGACATCGGCTACTGTGTGACTCGTATGAGTCGGACGTGGATGGACAGACCCTGGTTGAGCAAAACGCCAAACACCGAGGCTCTGGCCTACGCTCTCTTGAGAGTCTGAAACATTCTCAATTATTGAATATCCTGAACTCTCCATTTCTAGGGTTAAAATATCAATAGGTAAATCTTGTTTAGGGACAGGCGCTTCACTATACTCTGAGGCTGTAACAGAAACATTGTCAGGTGTAGAGGTACGATGAGATGCACTAGACTTAGAAGAATGTCGAGAGGACTTCTTATGGGAATCCTTTTTTGGAGGATTTGTGGCTACGGTGTGACCGCGAACTGGACCTAGGTTTGGAAGAATCACCACCATGGTCCCTGGGGGAAGCTTCAGTCTTGCACTTCTTCCTAGCCGGGGAAGAGGCCCGACTTGAAGACCGTTGTCTGAGGGGAGACCTTGACCTCGATCTCGCCTGCGACGAGGAGGTGGCTGCCGGGGGAGTAGGCTCTCTCGGGCGTTTAAACGTCTCCACAGACGATACAGAATCCTGGCTAGTCTCTGTCGGCTTAAAACCCCTTACTCTAGAGGTACGTTTAGGGGGAGGGTGCTCTGACAGCAACTTATCCCAAAGTGGGACGTTGTCACATTGAAGTGACTTATGTGCGACAATGGTAGTGTAGGCCGACATTTGTTGTCTGACCTCTCTCAACGCTACCGCCGCGGTCTTGTCATTGTCACACAGGACTTTATTGGTTAATTGGGAGCAAAAAGAACAATTACGTGTAACCCAGAGACCCCTTGAACGGTCTAGACATCTAACACACCTTATGCAAAGGGTATGTGCAAAAATTGGGATACCCGCGCAAGTAGGGGTAATGCACAGGGCAAAAACTGGGGTGACATTAGCCATGACAGAGACTGGTGAGAGGAACTACCGCCGGGTCTGAATTGGTCCGCCGGAGCTCAGCTCTGGAAAAATAAAGAAAATTTCCAGGAATTAATGCTCATAAGGTTAACCCAAGTGTTCGCATACAAGTGTTAATAACCCGCCGGGTAACGGGATGCAAAGACACAGCTAACACATCTCGCCACGCGGCTGGGTATAAAGAGGCTAAACAAGTCTTCTTAGCTAAGAACATGAAGAATACCCTCTGATATAATGGTCCAGTATGGCACTAATAGTCTGTAGGAGGTGGTGACTGTCTCAAGATTCAATTTTGTAACAAAGCCCCCCTCATAAAGACGCCGGCCCTTGAAATATTTTAGTAGAATAGCCCAGGGCAGGAATATACGAGATCTGATTTTTTAACGAATTGTCCCAAACGATCGTCGTAAAAATAGAAGGCGGCGATACTGAAAGTATCAACCAATTAAGGTTAATCGAAATTGAATTTGTTTATAAATTCCTTAGTTCCTATACTTAGGGACACCCGCCGGGTGTGGAAATCGATTTGGTTAAACCTCACTGATCCTTCAAATGCCGTAAGAGTAAAGGCGGCGATACACAGAGTATCACTCACATGGACTGGTTAACTATAAGAGACCTAAGTCGTTTTATCCCACCCTGCTAAGGTGCACCCGCCGGGTGAGAAGTCTAAAAGTTAACCCCACAAGTTCCTGACCCCACTACTTTGTAAAAGATCTCCTGGGAGGAACGCCTAAACAACAGCTAGGTTTTCCCCGTGGTTTGTCGTAAACCAGGTAGAAAAACCTATAAAAAACGAGTGTTCTCACGAACATCGTTTCTTTATATATAACTAAATATATATGTAAGGATGGGTACAGCCATCCCGCCGGGAAATATAAAGGAGGCCTGAAACCAGGCACCCACAGATACGCAGTCCTGGAGAGCCACAGACACCTCCCCTCGCCGGGGAACCAGCCAGTGTTAACAACCACGTGTGGCCTAACACTGCTCATCGGTCAGGTTTTTTCACGGTGAAACCGAGAAAAACCCGCCGGAAGGCAAACCCCACCCTGAACAGACACCATCTGAACAATACGACACGAGGAGAGACACGCACGACTAACCAAGGTCACAACATAATCCGTGGAATTAGCCAATACACAACTAAACCAGGAAACAAATATAGTCCGAGGAATTAGCCAATACACAACTAAAACCCGGATACACATGACACAGTAGGGCATATTTATAAAATAAATAATAACACTAGACATGTGGCAAAGCTACGAGCGGCTGGCTAGGCCTAGGTAGACGGCATGAAAATAGTTGAAATAAAACACACACTGGAATATCACAACAGGAACCACCGCCAACACACCACCGAAGCGATAACTTCCCAACCCCGGGAAGCCTGACACGGACCCAGAAAAAACTTCACTAAGTGAAGAAAATACGCTGGGAACGTCAGCAAACACACAGCTTACCTCATCAGAAGGATAAAAGGCAGCAATAATTAACGCGTAATGAAAGCCGCCTGCATCACCAACTAAACCAAACTGTGAAAAGTTCACGTGTCCACAACAGGACCACGAGGGTACATCCGAAATAGATGCCCCATACATACGACCCAAAATACATTGCACTGCGGGCAACCAGCCCAGGACACTCCTGCTACGCCTATCCTAACCTTACTCGATACATCCCAGAGTAAACAAATGAGAAAAAACTCACTAGGGACGCCACGAATGCGGAACCAGCGGAGCCTGAAAGGAACGTCCGGGCAGGCTGAGCGCAGAGCAAAGAAGGAGGAATGACGCCTGAATCAGCGTCTGGTCAGAAATCCACACAAGTACATCCACGATATGATGGAAAGCTTATTGGATAGTTATTCTTATTTTCTTTTTGTTTTTATTTTTTACGAAGTTTTTTCGTAGTGAGAACCCAATTCATAATGACTGAAGCCATGAGTGAGGTCGCGTGCGCTCATGATGAAGGCTCCTCAGTTTTTAAATGCTCTGCGCGGTAGATTCAAACTACGGCGGATTAGTGTTTGAAGAGGATGCCTTATGTAATAGGCATGTTCGTCAATGATGGAGGGGCCACTAATAAATAGACCATTATGGTATAGTACATTCATTATAGGTAGGCCAGAAATCATAACCACTAACCTCTGTAACTAAAAAATGGCTGGAGCAAATGGGCTATAAATTCCCACACCTATTTGCGGGTTGGCTCTTCCCCATTTGCTGAAATATATGTTCAATAACTCTAGTCATTTTTTAGTTATAGAGGTTAAGGGGAGGCAGACCGTTTTTGAGTTATAGAGGTTAAGGGGAGGCAGACCGTTTTTGAGTTATAGAGGTTAAGGGGAGGCAGACCGTTTTTGAGTAATAGAGGTTAAGGGGAGGCAGACCGTTTTTGAGTAATAGAGGTTAAGGGGAGGCAGACCGTTTTTGAGTAATAGAGGTTAAGGGGAGGCAGACCGTTTTTGAGTAATAGAGGTTAAGGGGAGGCAGACCGTTTTTGAGTAATAGAGGTTAAGGGGAGGCAGACCGTTTTTGAGTAATAGAGGTTAAGGGGAGGCAGACCGTTTTTGAGTTATAGAGGTTAAGGGGAGGCAGACCGTTTTTCTGGACCCCATTCTCCCTAATGTTTAGCCTCACTAGTTTTGAGATTATAAGACGTTCGGCCCATTAGTTTGGCGATTTTAACACCTTTCGCCCCATTTAGTTGTCAATTGTAAAACTTTCGTGCAATTTAAGTGTTGATTATTTCCTGGCGAGCGATAGCGAGCCTGAAATTTTAAGAGGAACCGGCCTTCGGCCGAGAAATTTTTCTACCGAAAAATTTACAAATTTATCTTGAAGGGGGGTCTAGGGGGTGTTTTCTAAGCTTGATGGAGGTGTAGGGAGGAATCTAACAAAATATATGAATACATGAATTAATAGATCAAACAAACGGCCAGTCTCCCCTTAAAATATACACTATCTGGCCTACCTACAATAAACAGGGTATAGCTTGTCTGTAGGCATATTTGATACTGAATTTAGGGGATTCAATTATCCGACTAAATTGAATCCGGTTTCAAAATAGTCATAATATTTTCTATTATGCAATTACTGAACAGCGGAATGGCCATAGGTTCATTTTATATGGAAGTTATGGAATCAAAATGTAATGTTCTTTTTTAAAACTAATCAGGTTTGGAACTGATCATGTTATTGTGTTTGGCATGCCTGTCTGTTAGTCTGTTTTAGCTGTATGTCTGTCAATATATTACATGTCTTTTTCTACCTGTCTGTTAGTCTGTTGTAGGGTGTCTGTTAAGTTAATATATTACGTCTTTTTCTACCTGTTTGTTAGTCTGTTGTAGGGTGTCTGTTAAGTTATTGTAGCATGTATGTTAGGTTGTTGTAAATGTATGTTAGTCTGTTGTAACCTGTCTGTTAGTCTGTTGTAAATGTCTATCTGAATATATTAAATTTCACTCATTGTCTCTCTCTCTCTCTCTTTTTCTCACACACTCACTTTCACTCTCTATCACACTCACTCTCGTTGTCTACCCGTATAAAAATGGTTGTCATGATAATCAAGTTACGTCGATCATGAAACTAACATGTTCCACCAATATTTACTGCTAATGTAATCCCAACACATACACACACACACACACTGTGTGTGTGTGTGTCTGGCTACCGCCAGACGCTGCAGACGCTCTGTCAACGCTCTCACGATATCGATCATAATTTGAGTATTAACTACTCATCCTCTTCATTCTTGTGCATGAAAGGTGGTTAAGAGCACGTTTAACCATCCTGTAGTTTAGTAAGTAACACTGCACGATATTTCGCTGTGTATTGACTGATAAACTTTGTGTTTATCACAAGACTCCTGCTCGGACAGGGCGCCACTAGCGCCATCTGTTGTTTTGTTTTGTTTGTAAACAAACGCTCTCTTCTTAGTTGATATAAAATCGTAGCCCCTAATTTTACCCATTACCTACTGTAGTAAGTATCAATTTAACTGCCTTGTATGTAAGTAAAGCTTTGCATATTAATTTGCTAATAAACAATATTGTGTACTAACTAACCTGCCTACAGGAACGAACGCCGACGCCATTTTGTAAACAAACTTTTTTTGGGGATTATTTTTTTTTTTTTTTTTTTAAGAGACAATGAACGGAGGAAGGAAAAACACAGATAAAACAAAAAGGTCCATGTGCCTAAAGGCATCCTCCATTCATAAAATGTTTGTAACAACTGGATTTAAACATTTGTAGATTGTAAGTTTGTGGAAAGCAATTCGAGGGAAGTGAATTCCAAAGAGTAGTAGCTCTGGGGATAAATTAATTCTGATAAGCAGAAGTTCTGCATTGTGGAGGAGAAAGTGTAAATTCATGGGCGCTCTCAGCTGCCCTAGTTCTACGGGAAAGATGTGGAGAGGCAGCACAATTGAAGCAAGTTCCTCAGAACAATTGCTGTGAAAATATCTGTAGAATGCAAGGGATGCAACGTTTCTTCGTATGGATAATGTAGGAAGGTCCTGTGGGATTGCAGGGTTATTGATTAATCTAATAGATTTATTTTGAATTTTGTCCAACTGCCTCAATGCAACCACTCCACTCCCACTCCACAGAGGTGAACAGTAATCCATCTGAGAACGCACATGACTTTTATATATTACGGCCAACTGCTCGTCAGTGAAGAATTCTCGAACTCTGTACAGGAGTCCCAGTTTTTTAGAGGCATTCTTAGCAATGCTTCTAACATAATGTGTCCAGCTCAAGTTAGTAGTTAATGTTACACCGAGAATGTCAATACTAGGGAAGTGGGAATATTTACATCATTAAAAAATATATGGGAGTCAGTGAGATTCTGTCGGTTAGAAAATTGAATGTATTTGGTTTTCTGTGCATTAAAGGAAACTAGATTCTTTTGCTCCCATCCATTAATTCTAGAAAGGTCCTGGTTCAGAGAAATTGCAGTGTTTATTTTTGAATTTATAAGATCGGGTTGGGTGAAAGAATTGGTAAATGTGAAGGAACTGTGGAGTGTTGAGTCATCTGCGTAGGAATGTATTGGATTATGAGTGGTAGATATGAGATCATTGATATGAATGAGGAACAGAATTGGGGCCAAAACTGATCCCTGGGGAACACCAGCATTTATTGAGTGAAATTGAGAATAAAGGCCATCTACCATTACACATATTTTTCTGTTATGAAGATAAGAAGAAATTAGTGGAACTAATGATGCAAGGCCGTAGTGTGACATCTTCGACAATAAGGATTGATGCCAGACTCTATCAAATGCCTTTGATATATCCAGTGCTATTGTATGTATTTCACCATGTTGGTGAAATTCCAGCCAATTTTGTAGTAAATTTAAGTGCATTCATTTATCTTTTCCCCCTAGATATATTCTTGACTTTTTCTCCTCAGAGTGATTTAACTTTAAGCTAAGGGTGGTATTTGTACAAACTAACCTAGCCTAACCCAACCTGCCAAGCTTTTAACCTAATCCAAACCTAGCCTAGCCTATAGCCAGCCAATCTGTTGTTCTTATTAACTCTAGTAGATATTGTATTTAGTATCCTACTGTAGCTATATATATCTGTAATTTTAGTTGTTGCTTGCACGATCTTGTATTAACCTTTGACTGATACATTTTGTTTTGTTTTATCTAAAAAGAGTAGGCTACAGTGACACCAGGGCCATCTGTTGATACAGTATATTAACCCCTTGTGTGCAGTCACACTTTATTTTTATATAATCTCTATTTGGTGAATTGTATATTTAGTTACATATTCTGTTATATATATATATTTGTTTAAGGTTAGGTTATCACACCTGGTAGCCTATTTCTGCATATTTCAATTTTATTATTTTCGGTTAGGCTATTCAACGCTGGTAGCCTATTGGTGCGTATTTAATTTTTTTTAAAAACTTTTGGTTAGGCTATCGCCCCTGGAAGCCTAATTCTGCGTATCTCAAATTTTTTGTTTTCGTTTTTTTTTTTTTTTTTTTAAGACATGAACGGAGGAAAAACACAGATAAAACAAAAAGGTCCATGTGCCTAAAGGCATCCTCCATTCATAAAATGTTTGTAACAACTGGATTTAAACATTTGTTGATTGTAAGTTTGTGGAAAGCAATTCGAGGGAAGTGAATTCCAAAGAGTAGTAGCTCTGGGGATAAATGAATTCTGATAAGCAGAAGTTCTGCATTGTGGAGGAGAAAGTGTAAATTCATGGCGCTCTCAGCTGCCCTAGTTCTACGGGAAAGATGTGAGAGGCAGCACAATTGAAGCAAGTTCCTCGGAACAATTGCTGTGAAAATATCTGTAGAATAATGCAAGGGATGCAACGTTCTTCGTATGGATAATGTAGGAAGATCCTGTGTGATTGCGGGTTTTGATTAATCTAATAGCTTTATTTTGAATTTTGTCCAACTGCCTCAATGCAACCACTCCACTTCCACCCCACAGAGTGAACAGTAATCCATCTGAGAGCGCACATGACTTTTATATATACGGCCACTGCTCGTCAGTGAAGAATTCTCGAACTCGTACAGGAGTCCCAGTTTTTAGAGGCATTCTTAGCAATGCTTCTAACATAATGTGTCCAGCTCAAGTTAGTAGTTAATGTTACACCGAGAATGTCAATACTAGGGGATGGAATATTTACATCATTAAAAAATATATGGGAGTCAGTGAGATTCTGTCGGATAGAAAATTGAATGTACTTGGTTTTCTGTGCATTAAAGGAAACTAGATTCTCTTGTCCCCATTCATTAATTCTAGAAAGGTCCTGGTTCAGAGAAATTGCAGTGTTTATTTTTGAATTTATAACATCGGGTTGGGTGAAAGAATTGGTAAATGTATTTTTCTGTTATGAAGATAAGAAGAAATTAGTGGAACTAATGATGCAAGGCCGTAGTGTGACATCTTCGACAATAAGGATTGATGCCAGACTCTATCAAATGCCTTTTTTTGTTTTCGGTTAGGCTATCACCCCTGATAACCTATTGTTGTGTATTTCAACATTGTTTTCGGTTGAAGTGATTGAAGTGTTTCTAAAGTGAGTGAAGTGTTTTAAAGTGAGTTAAGTGTTTTAAAGTGAGTTAAGTGTTTTAAAGTGAGTGAAGTGATCTGAAGAAACTGACTGTTACCATGCCTCGCACTTGTACGAATTGCGCCAGTAGGTTTGGTGAGTCCATGTTTGTTACTGTCGATCTTCAAGTCTGCCGTCTCTGCCAGCAACAAGAGAATTTGACAGTGAAATTAGATGAAGCCTACAACAAGATCAACGTCCTCACCATGAAGCTGGAATCACTCCAAGAGTTTGTAACACTCAACGTTGGAGTACCACAAACTTCAATTGTCACCGCAACTCCAGCAGCCACCAACGCCCCAACGTCAACTGCCAACAATTCAACGCCTGCAGTAGCCATTTCATCTGATGGTTCCGATACTCAAGAAACAAATAGTAACTCTCTTCCCCCTCAAGACAACTTCCGTGTTGTTAGGAACAACGTTTGCCCCAAGACCAGGAAACCCATACCGATTACCGAGTGTCAAAACCGCTTCCAGATACTCGCAGACTCAGATGACGAAGCGGAAATAGAAGAAGTCCGGCTCGTGGGAGACTCGATGATACGTGGTCAGCTCACAGAGTTTTGCGCCAGAGCACCTAAGACCAGGAAGCGTTTTTGTATCCCTGGTGGTGGTGTGGACGACGTAGTTGCTGCAGTTGACGAAGTATCTAAGCTGGCCCCTGCTAATACAATGTACGTCATCCACGTTGGATCCAACGATGTACAGCGAACCCGGTCGGAAGATTTGCTTTTAAAGTACCAGCAGCTGATCAAGTCGTTTAAGGAGAAGTCATCAAGGATCATCGTCTCAGGAATCGTCCCCCGGCTTGGTGTAGAGAGCCGATTTTACAACATAGCCACCAGCACAAATCGTTGTCTAGCAAACCTCTGCAGGAAGGAAAACGTGGGATTCGTCGACACCTGGGACAATTTCTACTACGATGACTATTTGTTTTCGGACGATGGAGTTCATCTGAACCAGGTGGGAGCAGCACGTTTTGGGCGTCTTCTCAACGATGCGGTGAAGGATTTTCGGAGAAGAAATCGACTCAGCACAGGACAACCAGGAAGGAGGACCGAAGACAGCGAGGGCGGCAACCTGCGAAGGAATTAAATGCTAATCTGTCAAGAACCGCGAATTTGGATAAAGCTCCACCAACACGACCCAAATTCAAAACCGCCAGGATAACGACCGAGGACCGATGTCAGCCATGAATGTAAATGTAGATCCGATCAGAACCAAAAATTTGATTAAAGAACGTTCTGTGAGTTCTAAAACCGCAACTTTAAAGGTTTTCTATGCAAACGCTCGTAGCATACGCAATAAATTTTCAGATTTAGAGGAACTAGTGTTTACTGAAAATTATGATGTGATTGGTATAACAGAATCTTGGCTCAATACAGTAGATAGAGACTTTTTAGCAGAGTATTCACTTCCCGGTTATGTAATGTTTGAGAAAAGCCGAATAAATAAAAATGGAGGTGGCGTTTTATTTTATATCAAAGAAAGTCTTAACCCGACCCTCTTGTCAAAACCTCAAATTGTGAACGTCGACACATCTTTTGTGCTAATAAAGAATAATAAAGGTACAAAACTAATACTTGCATTAATATACAGGCCTCCAGCTCAATCAGTGCAAACTGACCGAGAAATTTATGAACAAATTGCAGATGTAAGTAACTCACAAGATACCGTATTTTTTGGCGACTTTAATTTACCTGTGACCAAGTGGGGCGATACTATTACTTCACACTCCGGACATGACTTGTATACGAACTTGCAAGAGAGTTCGCTTTATCAATTTGTTCGAACACCGACCCGTGGTAATAACGTTCTTGACATTGTACTTGCAACAAAAGAAGAATTAATAGAGAATTTGAATGTTGGTGATGAATTCAGTAACAGCGACCATCGTACGATAACTTTCACTTTAAACTTTACTAGTAACGAACCAAATAGTAGCATCGAAAAAGTCCCTAATTTCAAGAAAGCAAACTTTCATAAACTTAGAGCTATGTTTAAAGAAACTGACTGGAGCTTTTTAATTAACAATAACGATATAAATACATCTTGGAAGTTATTCGAAACCACTTACCTAAAAGCAGTGCAAGACTGCATACCATCGAAAATACGGCGTCCAGGCCATAATAATAAGCCCAAATGGTGGAATAAAGATATTTCAAACTGCCTGCTTGCTAAAAAATTTGCTAATGATAGATTAAAATCCTCACAAAATGACGAAGAACGGGTGAAATTTGTATAGCTACGACGCAAAGCCAAAAAGTTAATTAAGCAAAGTAAAAAGACCCTAGAGTTACATATTGCGAATCAAAGTAAAACAAACCCCAAAGAATTCTATAGTTATATCAGAAAGAAAAAAGTAGTTACTTCAACTGTTGGACTGCTAGTCGATGAAAATGGAGAATACACCAAAGACGAAGTACAAATGAGTAATGCCCTCAATACCTTCTTTGCATCAGTTTTTACAACAGAAGACCTCAGTGATATCCCTACACCATCGCCGATTCAGATTGATAATTCAGATGTTCTAAGCAATATCACCGTTACAGAGAGAGAAGTATTGAATTGTTTAGATAAACTCTAGGTAAATAAAACGCCTGGACCTGATACAATCTCGCCTAGAGTTCTAAAGGAAGCTAAGGATGAGCTCTCCAAACCACTGACATTACTATTCAATAAATCCTTGCAGTCTGGAACTGATCAGTGGAAGATAGCCAACGTAACACCGATATTCAAAAAAGGCAGCAAATCCCTACCCAGTAACTATCGTCCAATTAGCTTAACCTCAGTTGTATGTAAAATGCTAGAAACGGTCATAAGAGACAGACTCGTAAATCACTTAGAGGAAAATAACATACTTAAAGATACTCAACACGGCTTTCGTAAAAAACGTTCCTGTTTAACAAACCTCTTAGACTTCTTCCACGATATCCTCAACCTCTACGATGAGAGTAAAGCTGTAGATATTATATACCTTGATTTTCAAAAGGCCTTTGACAAAGTTCCCCACAAACGTTTAATGCTAAAACTAAAAGCGCATGGAATACAAGACGGTGTGTTGAAATGGATAGAAAATTGGCTCAGCGACAGAAAGCAAAGAGTAGTCATAAACGGTAAGGCATCTAAATGGACCAATGTAAGTAGCGGGGTACCCCAGGGATCGGTACTAGGACCAATTCTCTTTCTAATTTACATCAACGACATAGATGAGGGTCTCACCTGTACAATCTCAAAATTTGCTGACGATACAAAAATTGCAAATAGCGTACTCTCAAAAGTTCAAGTTGACGATATGCAACACAATCTAGATAAATTGTCACATTGGGCCCAAATTTGGCAAATGAGTTTCAATGCGAATAAATGTAAAGTACTACATATCGGATACCTAAATGAGAAAGCAAACTATTCGATGAATGGCACTCAGCTTAAGAATGTAAACAGAGAAACCGATCTGGGAGTAACAATATCGAGTAACCTAAAACCGAGTCAACAATGTTCAGAAGTTGTTAAGAAGGCAAACAAAATAATTGGCTTTATAGGCAGATCATTTGAGCATAAATCCAAAGACGTAATCCTAACCCTTTACAATTCCTTAGTCCGCCCTCTTCTGGAATACTGCGTTCAATGCTGGTGCCCTTATTACCAAAAAGACATAAACAAGCTAGAACGATTTCAACGTAGAGTTACCAAAATGATACCTAGCCTAAAGAACAAACCATACGAAGAGCGTCTTAGAGAATTAAATCTATTTCCTTTAACCCAGCGCAGATTAAGAGGTGACTTAATTCAAGTGTTCAAAATCATCAAAGGCATCGACAATATGAACTGTAGTAAGTACTTCACTATCGACCAATCTAATTACACGCGGGGAAACGGTTGCAAAATTATTGGTAAATCTTTTAACTCACACGAATCTAAGAATTTCTTCTTCAATCGAGTTGTCAACTTGTGGAATGGGCTTCCCCGAGACATTATAGACTGCAGCACCGTTGATTCATTTAAATTCCGCCTAGACAAATATCTCGCATCAAACCCGCGACTGACTGCGTTTGTAAATTAATAACTTTATGTTATCCTCCCCTCAGTTACTAACCCCTATGTCCCCTACTAACTTCCTAGTCCTGCCACGTTAGTGGCAGGGCAGTAGTTCCCTTTCCAATGTTCCCTTACCCACTCTAAACCACTGTTTGGACACTTGATCCTCAGTGTTTTGGAGGACAAGCAGCCTAGAAGGGTCACTAGATCTGTTGTTGCTTGATTTCCTTTGTACTCCTTTGTACTGTTGATCTACCTGGTGGTCTGTCTGTCTATTAATCTCTCTCTCACACTCTCTCTCTCTCTATATATATATATATATATTGTATATATATATATAAATATATATATATATTGTATATATATACGGTATATGTATATATACCTATCCTGTCCTATCTCTTCAGTACGGCCACCCGATCCTCCCAGCCGGCGGCGCTTGTGGCACTTTGGCGCTGCCGACTTGGAGGCTCTCCGGCAGTACTTCTTTGATTTCCCATGGAGTGACTTCTGCTTCCGTGGCTGACGACCCTCGGAAAGTGCTGAATGCATTACCGAGGTAATCCTCTCGGGCATGGAACATGGAAGCGTACATTCCATTTTCTTTCTCTCATTCTAATGCAAACAAATCTTGGTTTTCTCACGCTTGTTCTACTGCTGTCCACAACAAGGAGGAAGCATACAAACGGTAACGACGCCTTAAAACTCAAGAATCTCATTCTTCCTATGTTTCTGCCCGGAATCAAGCCAAATTTGTTCTTCGACTTGCCAAGCACTCTTTCATCAATAATAAATGCACTGAGCTATCCAACTCTACCTCTGCCCAAGCTTTCTGGCATCTAGCCAAAAACCTCTCCAACAATTTTTCTTCCTCGTCTTTCCCTCCCCTTTTCCACTCTGATGGCAAAACCATCACTTCTTCCTCTGACAAAGCTGAACTCTTCGCTCAAACTTTTGATAGAAACTCAACCTTGGATGATTCCGGTGCTATTCCTCCCTCTCCACCCCCCTCTCTCCTACTTATGCCTAAAATCCTAATCTCTTCTAAAGACGTACTTTCTACCCTCTCTGGGCTTAATACTAAGAAGGTGTAAGGTCCGGACGGTGTTCCTCCTGTTGTACTCAAAAACTGTGCTTCCATGCTAACTCTTTCGTCTCTGTCTCTCCTCTAACGTCTTCCCTTCTTGCTGGAAGTTTGCTCTCATTCAACCTGTCCCAAAGAAGGGTGACCGCTCTCAACCCTCCAACTATCGCCCAATTGCTCTCATCTCTTGTATCTCTAAAGTTTTTGAAACTATTCTTGCTTCCAAATTTCTTAAGCATTTCTCTTCTCATAATCTGCTCTCAGACCGCCAGTATGGCTCCCTTAATGGTCGCTCTACTGGTGATCTTCTTTCATATCTTACTAACTCTTGGTCATCCAACTTTCGGGACTTCGGTGAGACTTTTTCTGTTGCAGTAGACATATCGTAGGACTTCGATAGAGTCTGGCACAAATCTTTAACTTCCAAACTGCCCTCCTTCAGTTTCTGTCCCTCCATCTGTGCCTTTGTCTCTAATTTCCTTTTCGGCCGTTCCATAGCTTCGGTTGTGGACGGCCATCGCTCACTTCCTCATCTTATCAACTCCAGTGTTCCTATCTCCTATTCTCTTTCTAATTTTCATAAACGATCTTCTCAACTGTACATCCAGTTCCATCCATTCATATGCAAAGGACTCTACCTTACACCACTCAATTAGTTTTCCAGAATGCTCCAGCCAGCAGTCCCTCAAAAGCAAACGTAATGAAGCCATAAAACACTTATCTTCTGATCTAGCTACTATTTCCAATTGGGGTAGAGAAAACCTTGTTGCATTTAATGCTTCCAAGACTCAATTTATCCATCTTACTACCCGTCCGGAACTCCCAGAAGACTATCCCTTATTCTTCATCAATACAAAAATCAACCCTTCATCTTCTCTCAATGTTCTTGGTGTCTCTTTTTCTTCTGCTATCACTTGGAAGATCCTTCCAAGTTACCAGTCTCGCTAAGGCAGCCTCCCAGAAGCTGGGTTTGCTCAACCGCCTCAAGGGGTTCTTTACCCCTGAGAAGCTTCTTGCTCTGTACAGGGGCACAGTGCATCCTTGTATTGAGTATTGTTCACATGTGTGGGGAGGATCCTCTCACACCGCACTCCTTGACAAAGTAGAAAGGAAAGCCTTTCGTATCATTAACTCCCATCCACTCACCAACTCTTTGCAATCTCTCTCTCTTCGCCGCAATGTTGCATCTCTCTCGCTATTCTATCGCTTCTACAATAATTAGTGTTCCTCGGAGTTTTCCCAGTGTATACCACCTCCTCTACGTAGGGTATGTAGCACCCGCCTTGCAACACAATCCCACCCCTACTCTGTGCAACTCTCCAACCCAAGAGTGAAACGCTATTCTCAGAATTTCTTCTATTCAACTGCTGAGCTCTGGAACTCTCTCCCAGTATCAGTCTTTCCCTCTTCCTTTGATTTAAATTGCTTCAAACTTCGTGTGTTCAGGCATTTTAGCTCGAACGTCCCTTGATTTTGGCCCTGTCACTCTTTCAACTCTGGGGGAGGCACTCGCTGCAGGTAGTTATGCCTTTTGTCTCCCTCATTCACATAGACAAAAATAAAATCTGTTGTAAAGCAGCCCCACATTTTCAGAATATGTATAGTTTGTTCACTTTACATAAGCGTTCTTTATGTCACTCAAAATATATCATGGTTATATAATTAGTGAATTAATCAACGTTATCAACCTCGCTGTTTAGGGTTATCATATCCATTCAAATAGGCCAAGCTGAAATTAAACTTACACTGTAAAACTATAAAATTTGAGTATGCATTGCAGAACACATAGTCTGTACTGAAAGTGGTAGGTCTACACATAATCTATGTGTAATAATAATTCGTATATACAGGTATAATATTAACCCCTTGAAGCACGATCACCCTATTGGTGTCATTTATAGCATATTAAAAACTTTTTGTGACTAACTGGAGTGATTCAAAACTTTTAGTTAAGTTACTCAAACAGTTTGAGTTTTGTCTGAGCTGTCGTCCTAAGAATACGAATATTTGATGGTTAACTAGCCTAATCTAGATTTTTATAGGCCCAAAAGATTAAACATATTTTTTCAATCTTTGTTAACACAGCAGTGATGCATATTATATTATGTAAATTCAATAAGTACCATATTTGGGATTTTTTGAAAACATGCTTAAAATAAAATTAATACAAAGTGTACTAAGGTTGTTACCATGTAAGAATGGACTATATACACACATTTGTTACAGTACAATTTCAACTTTTTATGGTGATAATAGCAAGATTTAACTATAACATACCTGAATAGTTACACCAGCATCAGCTGTAGTTGTAGTAGTAGTAGTACTAGTAGCTAGACTGCGCTTTGCTACAACTTTCAGCTCTGTTCTATCCCTCTGGAGCCTGTCATGGATGAATAAATCAAATTAAATTTATATGTTTCATGTTTTGGACTTATAACTAGAATTAAAAATATAGCAAACGAAAAAGGTAGGGGTAACACACCTCTTGACTGCGACTGTACATAATATTAAGGGGGTGTTTTTCTGGACCCTCAGTCATATTTAGCCCCATTAGTTTTAAGATTATAAAACGTTCGCCCTATTTCTTTAGCGATTTTGTTGTTGCCAATTTATTTTACTTTTCGTGCCATTTAGGTGTTGATTTTTTGTCCTGGCGAGTGATTGGATCTATATTTCTCTAGCTCTGTATCTATATCTTTCTAATGATCTACCCAACTGTCAAACTGTGTCTCCTTATGTAGCTTTCTATGACAGCACTCAAACGGAATATTTGTCTCTAGCCCCACTCTCTATAGGCTATTCAAGAGGCCTCTCCCTCTTCCTTCTCTTCTACTTCTTCTCCCTTCTCTTCTATTTCCTCCCCTCCTCCTTCTTCTTCCTCCTCCTCCTCCTCCTCCTCTTCCTCCCATTCTTCCTTCTCCTTCTTCCTTCTCTTCTACTTCTCCCTCCCCTCTTCCTCCTCCTTCTTCCTTCCTGTTCTTCTTTCTCTTTACTTCTCCTCAACCCTCTTCCTTCACCTTCCCCCTCTTTCTCCTCTCCTACCCCTTCTGCCTTCTCCTCCTCCTTCTCCCTCTTCCTCCTCCTCCCCCTCTTCCTTCTCCCTTCCTATTATACTTCTCTTCCCCCTGTACCTCTCCTCTCACCATCCTCCCCCCTCTCTCTCTCTCACTCTCATTTACACGTTGCCCCCATTCACAGCCACTGCACATACTCTCCAAATTCCACCCTCCTAATTATCTCTTATATCTCTCTCTCTCTCTCTCTCTGTCTTTCGTATTTATCACTCTTAGTTCTACTCTCATTCTCACACTCTCATGCACTTGTTCATTCAGCTATCACCTCACTCACTTCCCCCTCACGCTCATATTTTCTGTGTGTGTGTGTGTCTGTGTGTGTCTTTCTCTCTTTTTGTCTTTCTTATATCTCACTCTTAGTCCTACTCTTACTCTCACTCTCTCGCATACACTTGTTCATTCAGGTATCTTACTCACTTCCCCCTCACGCACTTTGTGTGTGTGTGTGTGTGTGTGTGTGTTAGTACCCTCATCATGTTTTCTTTTTGTATGTCTCCTTCATCCATCACTCCCATATTCATATTTCTCTCATCCACTCACTCACTTATTGCGGTTGAAAGTTGTACAATTGGCGGGGAAAGTGGTACAATGGGCGGGGAAAGTGGTACAATTGGCTGGGAAAGTGGTACAATTGGCGGGGAAAGTGGTACAATTGGCGGGGAAAATGGTACAATTGGTGGGGTAAGTGGTACAATTGGTGGGGATAGTGGTACAATTGGCGGGGAAAATGGTACAATTGGTGGGGAAAGTGATACAATGGGCGGGGAAAGTGGTACAATGGGCGGGGAAAGTGGTACAATTGGCAGGGAAAGTGGTACAATGGGCGGGGAAAGTGGTACAATTGGTGGGGAAAGTGGTACAATGGGTGGGGAAAGTGGTACAATTGGCGGGGAAAGTGGTACAATTGGTGGGGAAAGTGGCAACATTGGTGGGAAGTGGTACAATTGGTGGGGAAAGTGGCAACATTGGTGGGAAGTGGTACAATTGGTGGGGAAAGTGGTACAATTGGAGGGGGAAAGTGGTACAATGGGCGGGGAAAGTGGTACAATGGGCGGGTAAAGTGGTACAATGGGCCGGGAAAGTGGTACAATGGGCGGGTAAAGTGGTACAATGGGCGGGGAAAGAGGTAAAATGGGCGGGGAAAGTGGTACAATGGGCGGGGAAAGTGGTACAATGTAATATAATAGACACATTCAAAAGGAGGTTAGACATTAATTTCGAGGAGGCTGATGTAATATACTGTAGGTACGGTACAATAATAATAATAATAATAATAATAATAATAATAATAATAATAATATAATAATAATAATATCAGTTCGGTAATGCACAATACTTCTTAACTTCGTTCTTTACTATGAGTTAAGGGGAGATTTCCACTTGAGGGATTTTTTCTTGACTCCTTTCTCCCTCATGTTTAGCCCCATTGCTTTTCTAATTCTAAGACGTTCGCCCCATTATTTTGACGATTTTAAGAACTTTCGACCCATTTCTGTCAATGTTAAGACCTTTCGTGCCATTTAGGTGTCGATTTTATCCTGGCGATCGATAGCGAGCCTGTAATATAAGAGGAACCGGCTTTCAGCCGGGACATTTTTCTACCGAAAAATGTACAAATTTATCTTGAAAGGAGCTCAAGGGGGTGTAATCTTAAGCTTGATGGATATATAGAGACCAAACTAAAAACCTCCCCATAAATTGAGATTCCCAGTAGACTTGTTCTCATTCTGCTGAGGGCCTTATTCCCAACTATATTTCATGCCCAGACAACGCCGGAGGGAGTGGTGGGTGGGGGGAGAGTTACCGTAAAGAGAGCCTTCTGCTTTGTTGTCCTTATTATCCACTTAGTACCAAATATTCACTAAAAATTATCTCTCTCACAGTCACTCTCTCTCTCTCTCACACACACACACACACACACTCTCTCTCTCTCTCTCTCTCTCTCTCTCACTCACTCACTCTCATTCACACTCTCTCTCCCTCTCAGTTATCTGGTAGACATATCCGTAATTCACAGCCACTGCATATTCTCCAGCTCCGGTTCTCGTAATACCCCCTCCTCCCCAGCCTATCTCTCCCTCTCTCTCACTACTGTGTGCATGTATGTATACATGTACGTATGCATGCGTGTATGTGTGTCTCTCTCGCTCTCTCTTTGTATGTACTGTACTGTATGTATGTATGTATGTATGTATGCGCGCGTGCGTGTCTCCCCCCGCCTCCCTCTGTCTCTGTATACAAGTATGTATATACTGTATGTATACATGCATGAGTCCCCCCCCCCCTCTCTCTCTCGCTCTCTCTCTCCTGTACACGTCTGACCCATTTAAAGGAACTACACGTAGCCTACTGTACTCTCCAACTCCTGCTCATAATTATCTCTCACTTCTCATTATCTCTCTCTCTCTCTCTATCACCCCACACATGCCACCCTCACTCTTTTCCCCATTATATAACCCCCCCCCTCTCTCTCTCTCTCTCTCTCTCTCTCTCTCTCTCTCTCTCTCTCTCACTCACTCTCACTCCTTAAACCCGTGACTGATTGCATTGGTAAATGAATGACCTTTTCCTCAGATACATCGTGTTATGTTATTAACCCAAATTGCTCCCTACTAACATCTAACCCTGCCAAGGACATTGGTCTTAAGGCAGTGCTTCCCTTTCCAATTGTCCCTTACCCACTCAGAACCACTGTTAGCCAACTTGAACAGCAGTGGTTTAGAGGGTAAGCAACCTCGAGGGGTCGCTAGACCTATTGTTGCTTGACTTCCTTTGTACTCCTTTGTACTCTCTCTCAGATTTACACACACGGCTTTATAATTATCTCTCACTTGTCCATACCGCCTCTCTCTCTCTCTCTCTCTCTCTCTCCTATTTATTCGCCTTATAATTATTTAATTTCTCCATATCAACTGCAACTCCTCCTTCTCTACACTCACTCTCTCTCTCTCCCCCTACATACTGTACATACCACCACCACCGTCCCTCACCTTTTTCCTCAATATATAACCCCCCTGGCCCCCCCCCCCTCTCTCTCTCTCTCTCTTTCTCTCTCCCCTTTCCACAGCTGCCACCACCACCACCGTCCCTCACCTTTTTCCACATTACATAAAACCCTGCGCTGCCCCCCCCCCCCCCCCCTTGGAGGACCCTTAACCCTTACCTTTGTTCCTTAGGTCAGGTGGTATTGACCTGGCATGACCTAGAGAGAGAGAGAGAGAGAGAGAGAGAGAGAGAGAGAGAGAGAGAGAGAGAGAGAGAGAGAGAGAGAGAGAGAGAGAGAGAGATAGAGAGAGGAGAGAGAGAGAGAGAGAGAAGAGAGAGAGAGAGAGAGAGAGAGAGAGAGAGAGAGAGAGAGAGAGAGAGAGAGAGAGAGAGAGAGAGAGAGAGAGAGAGAGAGAGAGAGAGAATGAGCATATCAGTCAATACAACAGCAGGAAGATCCACAATAGATGTCCTATGTTTCTGCCCGGAATCAAGCCAAATCTGTTCTTCGACTTGCCAAGCACTCTTTCATCAATAATAAATGCACTGAACTATCCAACCCCTTTTCCACTCTGATGGACTTCTTCCTCTGACAAAGCTGAACTCTTCGCTCAAACTTTTGCTAGAAAATTCACCTTGGATGATTCCAGTGCTATTCCTCCCTCTCCACCCTCCTCTCTCCTACTTATGCCTAATATGATCCTAATATCTTCTAAAGATGTACTTTCTATCCTCTCTGGGCTTAATACTAAGAAGGCGTATGGTCCGGGCAGTGTTCCTCCTGTTGTACTCAAAAACTTTGCTTCCTTGCTGACTCGCTGCCTAGGCAAACTCTTTCGTCTCTGTCTCTCCTCTAAATTCTTCCCTTCATGCTGAAAGTTTGCTCTCATTCAACCTGTCCCAAAGAAGGGTGACCGTTCTCAACCCTCCAACTATCATCCAATTGCTCTCATCTCTTGTATCTCTAAAGTTTTTTAAACTATTCTTGCTCCCAAATTTCTTAAGCATTTATCTTCTCATAATCTGCTCTCAGATCGCTAGTATGGCTTCCATAAGGGTCGCTCTACTGGTGATCTTCTTTCATATTTTACTAACTCTTGGGTATCCTCCTTTCGGAACTTCGGTGAGACCTTTTCTGTTGCAGTAGACATATCGAAGGCCCTCGATAGAGTCTGGCACAAATCTTTAATTTCTAAATTGCCCTCCTTCGGTTTCTATCCCTCCATCTGTGCCTTTGTCTCTAATTTCCTTTCCGGCCGTTCCATAGCTGCGGTTGTGGACAGCCATCGCTCACTTCCTCATCCTATCAACTCCGGTGTTCCTCAGGGCTCTGTCCTATCTCCTATTCTCTTTCTAATTTTCATAAATGATCTTCTCAACTGTACCTCCAGTCCCATCTATTCATATGCAGATGACTCTACCTTGCACTACTCAATTAGTTTTCCAGAACGTCCCAGCCAGCAGTCCCTCAAAGACAAACGTAATGAGGTCATAGAACACTTATCTTCTGATCTAACTACTATTTCCAATTGGGGCAGAGAAAACCTTGTTGCCTTTAATGCTTCCAAAACCCAATGTATCCATCTATCTACCCATCCGGAACTCCCAGAGGACTATCCCTTATTCTTCAACAATACAAAAATCAATCCTTCATCTTCTCTCTATATTCTTGGTGTCTCTTTTTCTTCTTCTCTCACTTGGAAGGACCATATTACCAGTCTAGCTAAGGCAGCATCCCAGAAGCTGGGTGTGCTCAACTGCCTCAAGTTTTATTTTAACCCTGCACAGCTTCTTGCTCTGTACAGGGGCACAGTGCATCCTTGTATTGAGTATTGTTCATATGTGTGGGGAAGATCCTCTCACACCGCACTCCTAGACAAAGTAAAAAGAAAAGCCTTTCGTATCATTAATTTCCGCCCACACACCAACTCTCTGCAAACTCTCTCTCTTCACCGCAATGTTGCATCTCTCTCGCTATTCTATCGCTGCTACAATAATCAGTGCTCCTCAGAGCTCTCCCAGTGTATACCACCTCCTCTATGTAGGGTACATGGTACCCGTCTTGCAACACAATACCACCCCTACTTTGTGCAACTCTCCAACCCAAGAGGGAAACATTACTCTCAGTCTTTCTTCTATTCAACAGCTGAGCTCTGGAACCTCTCCCAGAATCAGTCTTTCCCTCCTCCTATGGCTGAAATTGCTTCAAACTCTGTGTGTCCAGGCATTTTAGCTCGACCGTCCCTTGATTTTGGCCCTGAGGGAGGCACTTGCTACAGACAGTTCTGCCTTTTGTCTCTCTCACTCACAAAAAAAAAAAAAAAAGGATAAATAGAAAAGCAAGACCATGTTATAAAAGAGATACAGGTATGCCTAGGGTGAGTCTTATAGTGTGTAGTGTGCAAGTGGAAATGAATAAAGTGACGCGGGTGTGGGTGAGAGTGAAGCTGTAGGGTGAGGAGTATAGGATGAGGAGTGTGAGATTGAAGGTGAGGTATTTGAAGTGTAGGGTGAGGTGTGAACGTTTGAATCTAGGGTGACATGTGTAGGAGTATAAGTGATTGTTTAGGTGAGATATGTAGGGTGTAGGGTGTAGTGTGAGATGTGTAGGGTGTAGTGTGAGATGTGTAGGGTGTAGTGTGAGATGTGTAGGGTGTAGTGTGATTTGTGTAGGTTGTAGTGTGAGATGTGTAGGGTGTAGTGTGAGATATATAGGGTGTAGTGTGAGATGCCTTAAGTATGATATGCACAGTACGTAGGCCTAGGTATCATATGGGAATAGTAATGAGTCATTTCACAAATACCTCTCTAGTGTGTATGTGTGTGTGTGTGTGTGTGTGTGCACCTGAGTGTGTGTGTGTGTACCAGTGTATGTGTGTGTACCCGAGTGTGTGTGTGTGTGTGAACTCTAGTGTGTGTGTGTGTGTACCCTAGTGTGTGTGTGTGTGTGTGTGTGTGTGTGTACTGTGTCTGTGTGTGTGTGTGTCCATACCTGAGCGTGTGTGTTTATGTGTGTGTGTGGGTGTGTCCCTCCACCTCCAACAACTTTAATCACCAACATTTTCACCAACTCTTGCATCAACTTTTGTGTCGTAGCCAACTTTAATAATATCTTTGTTTACTCTCTCTCTCTCTCAATGACAAAATAAGATCACCCATCCGATTTTCACCCCATCTTCTATTTTACACCATCCTGCTCTCTCTCTCTCTCTCTCTCTCTCTCTCTCTCTCTCTCTCTCTCTCTCTCTCTCTCTCTCTTATATGTAGCGCGGTGGGAATATGAACATAATTAGATTAATATTCAGTATTCGAGAATGGATAATAAGTCGTAGGCGTGTGCATAAACCTTTAACCGTCTTGGTGGTGTAATGGTTAAGGTGTCTAAAATTTGTGTGTGATAATCCAGGTTCGAATCCCGGTGAATCACATAATTGTTTTCATTAATTTTATTGGAGGTGTTTGGTGGTGTGGTGAAATTAAGAAAACATAGATTATCAGTAGGTTCAGGGATATTTCGTAGCGAGGCCGGTCTATATGATCTGTGCCCCATGAATAGTCTTTCCTCTCACTTAAACATTAGGCTACAATAGTGCGGAATATGAACATGATTAGATTAATATCCAGTATTCGAGAATAGATAATAAGTCGTAGGCGTGTGCATAAACCTGTAACCGTCTTGGTGGTGTAATGGTTAAGGTGTCTAAAAATCTGTATGTGATAACCCAGGTTCGAATTCCGGTGGATCACATATATGCTTTAATTAATTTCATTGGAGGTGTTTGGTGGTGTGGTGAAATTAACCCTTTCAAGCTCCAATACGCATTTCTGTTTTGTTTTCTGGTAATTATTAGACGATTTTATTAAGATTAGGAAGGGTATATGGAAGTCAGAGGGTTGATTGAGAGAGTCTTTACCCTTTTAATACCCACAGATCCTTCCTAAGCTGCATAAAATCGTCTAATGATAGCCAAAATATACTGCTAAAACGCTTCGGAGCTTCAAGGGGTTGATACAAAATAGAATATATATACATATACCGTACTGTGTATATATCATTATAAAAGTATTAATGTATTGTTTATGTTCTTACAGGTGAGTGGTGTGACAGGTGTTAGTGAGGCTCTACTGCTGCAGGGAAGGTAATTATATATCATACTTATAATACATGGCTTGTTTGTAAGCAGTATGCTGAAAGCAGTGAAGAGCATGTATGAGGGTGCAAAGGCGGCAGTGTGGAGAGTTAGCAGAGAGAGTTCTTTGACCTGAATGTTGGTTTGAAACAGGGGTGTGTGATGTCCCCGTGGTTGTTTACTGTATATATGGATGGAGTCATGAAAGAAATACTATCAAGAGCAGTGGATGTTGGTGTATCGCTGAAGAGGGAGGGAATTGAGTGGAAGCTACCTATACTGCTGTTTGCGGACGATACAGTTCTGATGAGTGATAATGAATGGGAGTTGCAGGGTCTGGTAAATGAGTTTGGAACAGTGTGCGAAAAACGGAATTTGAAGGTAAATGCGGGGAAGAGCAAGGTTATGGTCTTCGAAAGGGGTGAAGTCACAGAGTGTGAGGTGAAGCTGAACGGTCAGGCTATGGAGATCGTCAACTCTTTTAAGTATCTGGGCAGTGTGTTGAGTGAAGATGGGACTATGGATGAAGAAGTGTGGGAGAGGGTACAACAGGGGAAGAGGGTTGTAGGAACGCTGAAAGCAGTAACAAGAAATAGGGTGGTCAGTATGGAAGTGAAGAAGTCCTTGCATGACAGTGTGGTAATCCCGACACTGACTTACGGAAGCGAAGCATGGACGTTGGTTGAGAGACTCAGACCAAGAGTGAGAGCAGTGGAAATGAATTACTCAAGAAGTGCGTGCGGAGTTACATGGAGGGATAGACAGACTAATGAGGAAGTAAGAAGGAGGTGTGGTGTGGAGGTAGATGTGCTGGAAAGTGTGAAAAGGAACAACTTGAGATGGTTCGGCCATATGGAACGTATGGAAAGCGAGAGAATGACTAAGAGGGTGTATGAGAGCGAGGTGGAGGGACAGAGAGGGAGAGGTAGACTGATAGAGAGGTGGAAGGATGGAGTGAGGAAGTACATGAACGAAGGCGGTGCTGGTTGGAGGGAGGGGCGTCGACTGACTGGGGACAGAGGTGCATGGGGGCGGTTTGTTCGTGGCCACCCCTTCGGGGATCACGGCGTCAGGCAATAGATAGATAGATTTCTCACACTATTTCTCCCATATATATTTATACATCGTTTTATATGTATGCCTCTGTATGTCTATCTATCTGTATATCTATCTTTCTCTCATTTTCTTTCTTTCAGATAGATAGATATATATATATATAGATAAATAGATAAATATTGCGAAGATATACTTAAGCATTTTTCGTATTCTTCAAAACTTATCATAAATTTACTCCATAGTATTACTATATACTCCCTTTCTATATTCTCCTTAATTATTACAGAGCTATATAATTATACTTAATTTCTCTAGCCTACTATGGAATTAGTTTCATAATAATTATCCTAATTATTTTGTTTCGCTCGTTTCTATTCCTTCCCTATTACAGAAGTATAATAGTTTTGATTATTGTCGTCAATATATAATCATCATCATTATTTACTCCATAATGTCTTAATTGAAATTTGTCTTAATTGATCACAGAGGTAGAAATAGTTGTTCATCTTCTTCTGTATTAAATTTGTATTTTTCAATAGTTGCATTTTCGCTCTATTATTTTGTATTATTCTCAGTGTAACATATTTTATAACTGTCATCATTTCGTCTTATATTTTTTCCTTTTATTCCTATTTTTTCTTTCATTTTTATAATGTTCTCATATTATTATCTAGTTTTTCTTCATTTTCATGTTTCATTCATATTTCACTTTTTTCTTCGTTTTGTTTTCCTTTATTTGTCTGTCGGCCTATGCTTTATTGTCCTCAGTGTTACATATTTTATAATTTACTTCATTATGTCAGCCATTAACTATATTATATATACAGTATATATATATATATATATATATATATTATTCTTTCAGGCAGGTGAGATTAAAATAATAGGCACAGTTTGCATTATTGAGTTTTTTATTGATACTCTCAATTTTTCGTACAGTTTTTCTAGTATTTACAGGAAGTTGGTAAAGGAGGTTTGCAAAGGGTTCCCACGTTTCGATGGGCGCAGCCATCATTATCAAGGAGAAGTGAAGTTAGATTTTTTTTTTTTTTTTAAAGATTTATTCAGACATGGTGATATGCCCAAAACCGGGCCTTTGTCATTAGACGGCCCACAACTTAAAAACTAACCTACTAAGCTATTTGACATTTGAGCTCAGTGTAACAGTTCTAAACTAGGCTGAGCTGCTCAAAGCTGAGCTAAGATCATCGTGGTGGGGGGGCTTCTTGTACTATCTGGATGAGTAGGTCTGGGTTGTCAGTCCAGGGCTTTCTGATGAGCTGTGTGGCAACCTGGATTGCACTGGCATCTGCTGGATCGGTCGTAGGTACGTTGTTTCCTGTTCTTAGGGGTTCGGTGTCTTTGCACTCCAACAGCCAGTGAAGGAGCGGTAGGGTCGTGGTTGTCCGACAGTGTTTGCAGTTTCTTGCTTCTGGCCTCTTTAATTGCCAGTTGCATTTGTAGCCGAGTCTGAGTCGATGGAGGTTGACTCTTACTACCCTGGGTGTGTTACTGGGAAGAATGAGCTGCTGGTAATTTGTTGCATTTCTGTACCAGTTGCATGAGAAAGATCCTTTGCTTGTTAGCCCTCGGTGATATTCCTTGCGGAGCTGGTCTTCCTTGTTCCTGATTTTCGCTTTTACCAGGGAGAGGGATGGTCTGACTGTATAGGTAATTTGGGCTATTTGGGTGGCTGACTTGGCTGCTTTGTCGGCTTCCTCGTTTCCAGCAACACCCACATGGCTCGGGATCCAACTGAAATCTACAGTTTTCCCAAGATTGTCAAGCTGGCTAAGGACTGCTAGTATGGATGTTGTGAGGCGGATGTTGTCTTTGAGCCTGCTGCTTTGGAGGTTTTCCATAGCAGATCTTGAGTCTGTGTGTATAACCACTCGATCTGCTGGGGTGTGGAGTGCATGCTTGCAGGCTTGAAATATTGCGCAAAGTTCTGTTTGGAGAGTGGAGCATCCGTCTGTTGTTCTCCAGCAGTAGGACTGTCCCTCATGGTAGAAGGCGGCCCCGCATCGTCCAGTCTCCTGGTTGACGGATCCTTCTGTATAGTAGACGGCTGCTCCTTCTCCTTCTATCCTCGCAATACTGAGTTCCGCCTCAATCCTTGCGACTAGCGGTTCCTCATGTTTCTTCACTGTGATCTTGGCAAGTGTGTAGGATGAGTTCTTTCTTGCCCAGGGCTGTGTTGGGATGTAGTCTGGGTGGGGAAGGTCCTCGCCAAGATGTGCGATGTGCTGCATTTTAAACATTTTTAATATTTCGGCTACCCTGCGACTCCACCTTCCGTCCTGGAAGAGATCTGGCCTTTGCCGAAGGGCTGTCGTGATCTTGTCCTTGATGACGCTATATCTTGGTCTCATGTAGGTCCTAGCTACGAGGCACGCAACATTCTTGCGGATGCGCGTCTCGATGGGTGCTATCCCAGTCTCCATCTGCATGTTGGCAATGCGTGTCCAAACAGTAGCACCTAACATTAGCCTAAGTGCTTGGTTCTGAGGAACTTGTAGTTTCTGTATCTGGTCCTTGTTGAGCGCTACCAGGGCAGGCGTTGCATAGTCGACCAGAGTCCATACAGCATGGGTGTAGTAGAGTTTCAGGACCTCCTGATCAGCTCCTGCGTGGAGACCAAAAAAAGATCGTAAGTGATCTCATGACACCTACTCTGCTGATAGTCCTGGTTCGGAGGTAGTCCACTTGCCTGTTGAAGTTTAGGCCTGTTTCGAACCATACTCCGAGGCACTTATGCTCCCTCACCCATTCTATGTTTTCTCCCTGCACCTGGAGCCTCCGATCTGGATGTTGGTGTTTGATGGCCATGGCCTTGGTCTTCCGTCCGTTGATTTTCAACCCGAGGACAGCACAGGTCTCCTCTATCAGGCGCAGTGCCCTTTGTGCATTTCTGAGTTTGTTTGGTCCCCGTGTGATGAGCTGAAGATCATCAGCATAGCCAAGGAAATTTACGCCGCGGCCAAACTCGAGGTTGACGAGTATCTCCATGAGCAGGTTGAAGAGCAGGGTACTCAGGATGCCGCCCTGGGGGGTCCCATTTTCAAGAAGCTTGTATAGAGACTTCTTCCCCTGGAATTTGACTCTGACATAGCGACCACTGAGGTAGTCTCTGATCCATTTGAGAAGTCGCCCTCGAACCCCTTTGTTGACCAGAGTTTCCAGTATGGCCGCAGGGCTGGCGAGTTCGAAGGCATTTTCCAGGTCGAGAAAGACCACCACTGGCTGCTGTCCGTCGATTGTTCCAAGGATGGATGCAAGGTTGTCAGCTGTACCCACCCTGTCAGTGTAGGCGAACAGGTGGTTGTGCAGCGGTCCGATGAAGTGTTGCAGCCTCTTTTTAACCATCTTCTCTGCAGTTTTGTTGAGGCAGCTGAGTAGGGGTATTGGGCGTAGGGACCCTGGGTCATTTGGTTTGGGTATCGGTTGTATGTCGGCCTCTTTCCAGGTCGTGGGCAGCCGGCCCTGCTCCCATGGCTTGTTTATTAGGTTCAGCAGCATTCTCTGGCTCCCCATACCGCTTTTGGTGATCATCGTGTAAGTGATGCCGTCCGACCCTGGAGCTGTGTCCTTTCCTGACTTGCAGACGGAGGTCAATTCCTCAATGGTGAAAGGGTGGTCGAATTCAGAGTCGGTACGGCCGATCTCCTCGATGATAGCTTCTCTTTGGGGTAGGAGGGTCAGCTGCTGCTGCTGCATGGCAGGTGGGAGCTGGACTGTGGCTGCCCGACCAGCAAACAGGCCCACTAGTCTTTCTGCCTCTTGCTGTGGCTCTGGGTGTGTTGGCTTCTTTCTTGCTCTTTTCCCTGAGGCGGTGCGGATTTGACCCCAGAGATCGGCTAGGTTGGTGTGAGCATTCAGGGCCGAGCACCATTCAAGCCATTTCCTCATGATTGCTCGAAGTTGCTTATTTGTGATGCTCACAACTGCTTGTAGTAGTTCCCTGTTGTCGTTGGTCCTGTTCCTCCTGTAGAGCTTTCTTGCAGCGTTGATCCTTGCGTACAGCTTTCGAACATCCTTGTCGTAATACCAGTGATCCTTGTATGTCCTGTTGCCATTCCTCATTTGTGGGCAAGCCTTGTCCGCTGCTCTATGTATAGCATTGACCAGGTCTAGTTCAAGGACTTCGAGGCTGGCATTGGGTGAAGGGTTGTAGTTGATGCTCCACTCGCCCATCACTCTTTGGAACTCTTCCCAGTCAGTCATTTTCATGTTCCATTTGGGAGGAGGGGGGGGGGGGTGACTGTGGTGGTTGTAGTCTGTTGATGATGGTGAGTATTGCGAAGTGGTCGCTTATGAGTGTGGGGTGTATCTCCCAGTGGGTGTTGGGAAGCAGGTCCGTTGATACAAAGGTAAGGTCAAGAACTCCTCCTTGTATGTGTGTGGGTTCTGAATTGTTAAGGATTGTTATCTCAGGGTTGAGGCTTAGGGCGTCGATTATGTGGGTTCCATGTACATTTCTCGTAGCACGTTGTGGATTTAGGAGGGGATGGTGAGCATTGAAGTCACCCCCTGCTATGACTTGTTCGTAGGCAGCGAGGTTCAGAAGTTCTCCTATTTCTAGCTCTCCCTCCTGCTGTCTGTAGATATTGTATGCTGTGATTTGCACATTCCCAATTTGTACCTCGACCACGAGAGATTCGACTTTGTCGCCGCAGAAAATTGGGTTCGGGATTTTCCTGGATGATAATTTGTTGGAGACCAGCGTAGCGAGGCCCCTATGGTCGTCATCTCTGGGTAATGTGTAGAGAGTGTACCCTGAGATGTTGAAGGTTTGTGTAGCAGGGAGTAGTGTTTCCTGTAGTATGCAGATGTCGATGTGTTCTGTACCTGCTTTGTTGCCTGTTGTAGACTTCTGTTGTCCTTCCAAGGTAGGTGCTGCCCTGGAGTGATTGGAGTCCTCTGTTTCTTCATTGGTTGTAGTACTATTTTCTGTGCTGTTGGGGATTTCCGTGCGGAGCGTTTTTGTCTTGCTTCGTGTTTTTATTGCTGGTGTGCTAACCGCGTTTCTCTGCTTCACAGTTTTACTTTTGGTGGACTGCTCAGTGTGTGAGTTGACGCTCGGTTTGTCTGTTGCGTGAACTTGGCCTGGCACCACCGTATCGATTAGCCTGTCAACGTGGCCTTCCAGGGTTTGCTTGTCCATAATAATTATTATTATTATTATATGAGATGCCGAAGTCTCCAACCAGGGTGCAGAAACACCATCAAGATCAATCCACACAAAACACCCGGAGGCACTGGAGAGAGACTACGGCAACTTAGGAAAAAATAAAAACATATACTGTATACTGTACTGTACATATACACATATTAAACACAGATAACATATTATGCAGTGGAGGATATCAAGTATAAATATAATACAATAAAATAGAATAAAATAAGTTTAAAAATTAGAATTAATGCTGCAAAAAAGCATTAACTCTAGACTTAAAAATGGAGATATTAGCTGAATTGACTAGCTCATTTGGCAACTTATTCCACAAGTCAACCATGGCCGGCACAAAACACCGTGAAAACTGTGTAGTAGAAAAATTAACACGGCTCATGGCGAGATCATTAAGATTGCTTGTGAATCTAGTTGCACGAGCCCGGACATAGGGCCGAGGCAGAATCCCATGTAAGGGATGCTGAGGGTTGTTAAAAACTTTAAATAAAAGACTAAGGGCACCAACTTTACGTCGATGACACAGATCAAGAGACAAATGAGGTAGAATAAAACTGATGGAATTTAGCGACCTGTCAAGCAACTTGAGATGGCAGTCAGCTGCTGACAACCAGACAGGTGAGCAGTACTCTAAATGTGGCAAAATAAAAGCATAAAAAGACTTGATAACTGTGGCGTCACAAGCAAATGTTTTGTAAACCTTGCGAAGCAGACCAATTTTTTGGGAAATGGAAGAGGAGAAAGAACGAATATGCTTTTCAAAAGTAAGTTTGGGATCTATTGTTACATATTGTTACTAAGGATGCCAGCAAGCCCCAGCAATATGTTATCTTGAGCATGGTTGTTGTCATTGTTATTGTCTTTTGTACATCAGGTTGAGGCGAGACCCTGTTGATAGCTTCGTTGTTGTGTAATGGTGCTTCGTGCGCCAGCGTGCCTTTTTGTGTTGGTCCGTATCTGTCAAGCTCGGGGAAGTCCTCCTGGGTTGGTATAGTGGCTGCCTTCTTTGACTCCTCTCTTACTCTCCAGACGTTCCTTGTTGTGGGTGCAGGCAGTAATTGCTTGTCTCTGCGGAGTTCATGTTGTTGGAGACATTGTTTTATGCTCTCTTTCCTCACCTTACATCTGTGGCTCCATGCGTGGTGCGAGTTACTGCAGTTGGGGCATTTTGCTGTCGTTTCCCGATGATTCTTGAATTTTTCTAGGCATGTTTCTGTGTTGTGTGGCCCTGAACAAATGCCACAAATATAAGGCCTGTGGCATGAGTTTTGGTGATGGCCATACTTCTGGCACCTAAAACAGCGTATTGGTTCAGGGGCGTAGGGTCTGATGCTGAATATACCGTAAGTGCGTAGTTCAATGTAGTCTTCTTGAAGGGGTCCTCTTACTGTGATGATGACTTGTCTGGTAGGTATCTTTACCCTCTCTCCTTCCTCGTTTTTGTTGGTGATGGTGCATCTTTCGGCTCTTGTAACTTGTGGGTGCCTGCATAGCAACTCTGGTTCAAACTGAATTGAATATTTCATCACTACTGCCTTCCACAGTCTGTCTTCAGGTAGTATTTCGCTTGGCTTTTGCTCCAAAGCTGTTGAGGTTTTCCATAACTTTAGCTGCCTCTTCATCCTTGGCGATGATTATGACTTCTTTCTTGTCATTTGGCTTCACTAATATGTTCAGATCGGGGTGTCTGATTTCCAGCTCTTGTACAACATGCATTCCTGTTGGGAAATCCTCGCTCGGTTGAACTCTGAATTTCCTGGCCTTTCCTTGGTTATGTACTTCCTCATGTTCATTCTGGGTGGCTTCTCCAATTCTCACCCCAGTTCTCTTCAGTCTGCACCTCTCGTCTTTGTCCTTCCTCTTTTGGTTTGCTTCTTCCCAGGGGGCTCCCTCCACGTTTTGGGATGCTTCATCCTCTGATTCACTGTCGCTGGTCACTCTCCTTCTTTGATTCGTTGGTTCTACCATGACTGGGTGGTGGGTAGTGGGTAGTAGAAGCAGCGGTCATCCATCCAACTACTAACCAGGACCCGGATTCACTAACGGTCGTAGCGTGCGATGTCGTACAGCAACCTACGATCGTTCCTAAGGGAGTGCGGAAGGTGTATTCACGAACGCATCGTTGAGCTCCCTTACGGCTCCCTTTTGGTTATTTTCACCGAGGCTTCTCTTGACCAATCAGGCGCTTGGCCTTTGTAAATAAACAATATGTCACCCACATGACCGAAGCACCAAGAAAACCCTAATATAATTTAATTTATGAGCTTTTCATTGTTTAGCATGGCTAATTCGATCCACCACAGTCAACAGGAAGAAGAATAGAGTATCTTGTGAATTGATGATAAGAAATTAGCCTAGTTAGGCTACAGGGAAGCCTGTTAGTGGCCCAAGTTAAAGGATTTCCGCTGTCCTCCTTGTTTAGATGAAGTTGCAGGCTCGGTTATGTTCGCGTCTAATTTGATTGCATTTAATTACAAAATTATCCCACGGCCAGCTGTTATTTACCCCCCTGCTGGAAATATATATGGTGATGACAATAAGTCATGGGGGATGAGGGGGGTAAAGCCCCCCCAACCTATTGCCCAACAGTTGGCCATGGGATATAATGATAGGTTGAGGGGGGCTTTGTCCCCCTCACCTCCCATGACTTATTGCCATCATCAAATATATTACCAGCATGGGACTAATAACAGCTAGGCTAGTTAACAAGGAGGACGGTACGCCTGCAAACACCATCTTTACCTTCTAGGCTTCTACTTTACTATACTTAGGCTACACCAAGCTAGGCATTGCTAGCCTAACCAAAATACCATACGTAGGCCTAACTTTTCTAGCCTAAATAGCCCTAACTTTTTCAAAATAAACCTACGTTATAGCCTAGGCTAGGCTAAACACTGGAAACTTTTATTCCTCATCAAAAGTACAGTAAAAGATCTAATTCACCTAAATGGTTTGACCATAATTGTGCTAGAGTAACTGAACAAAAAGCAATAGCCTACAATGCATACACAAGATCAAAAACACATGAAGCCTTTAATTACTTTAGAAACATCAGAAATCATGCCAAAACTGTATTAAACCTAACTAAATCAAACTTTCTCCACAAGCAGGCAAATAAACTTCTAAATAATCCAAATGATAACAAAATATTTTGGTCTACTCTTAACTCATTCAAATCCAACTTCACTACTGCTTCATCCATTCCACCATTAAAATCTCCGACGGGCAATCTTGTAAGTGACCCACGAGGTAAAGCTAACCTTCTTGCGGATATTTTCTCCACCAACTCAACCTTAGATGAAATAAATCAAGATGTCCCTGTACTTAATTTTAATTCGCCTGAAATTCCCTCACTTAAGATCCACACCAGACATGTCAAAACTATTTTGCAGAATCTCTCAGTAGATAAGGCTCCTGGTCCAGATGAAATTCCTCCAATAGTACTTAAGAATTGCTCCTTGGTGCTCGCTCCTGTATTGGCAAAATGTTTCCGTCTGTGTACTCATACCTCATGCTTCCCAGTACCCTGGAAAGAAGCAAACATCCATCCAGTTCCTAAAAAAGGTGCCTCTTCAGATCCATCAAACTACAGACCATAGCTATAACTTCCACTCTTGGTAAAGTCTTTGAAATTATATTAAATAATCACATAATTAAGCATCTTGAGAAAAATAAATTAATCAGTGATAGGCAATATGGTTTTAGACGATGTCGATCAACTGCAGACATTCTTTGCCTTCTTACGCATCAAATCAACCAAGCTACAGACCAACTTGGTGAAACACATACAATAGCACTGGATATATCAAAGGCATTTGATAGAGTCTGGCATCAATCCTTATTGTCGAAGATGTCACACTACGGCCTTGCATCATTAGTTCCACTAATTTCTTCTTATCTTCACAACAGGAAAATACGAGTAATGGTAGAGGGCCTATATTCTCAATTTCACTCAATAAATGCTGGTCAGGGATCAGTTTTGGCCCCAACTCTGTTCCTCATTCATATCAATGATCTCATATCTACCACTCATAATCCAATACATTACTACGCAGATGACTCAACACTCCACAGTTCCTTCACATTTACCAATTCTTTCACCCAACCCGATCTTATAAATTCAAAAATAAACACTGCAATTTCTCTGAACCAGGACCTTTCTAGAATTAATGAATGGGGACAAAAGAATCTAGTTTCCTTTAATGCACAGAAAACCAAGTACATTCAATTTTCTAACCGACAGAATCTCATTGACTCCCATATATTTGTTAATGATGTAAATATTCCCACTTCCCCTAGTATTGACATTCTCGGTGTAACATTAACTACTAACTTGAGCTGGACACATTATGTTAGAAGCATTGCTAAGAATGCCTCTAAAAAACTGGGACTCCTGTACAGAGTTCGAGAATTCTTCACTGACGAGCAGTTGGCCGTAATATATAAAAGTCATGTGCGTTCTCAGATGGATTACTGTTCACCTCTGTGGGGTGGAAGTGGAGTGGTTGCATTGAGGCAGTTGGACAAAATTCAAAATAAAGCTATTAGATTGATCAATAACCCTGCAATCACACAGGATCTTCCTACATTATCCATACGAAGAAACGTTGCATCCCTTGCATTATTCTACAGATATTTTCACAGCAATTGTTCCGAGGAACTTGCTTCAATTGTGCCGCCTCTCCACATCTTTCCCCGTAGAACTAGGGCAGCTGAGAGCGCCCATGAATTTACACTTTCTCCTCCACAATGCAGAACTTCTGCTTATCAGAATTCATTTATCCCCAGAGCTACTACTCTTTGGAATTCACTTCCTTCGAATTGCTTTCCACAAACTTATAATCTACAAATGTTTAAATCCAGTTGTTACAAACATTTTATGAATGGAGGATGCCTTTAGGCACATGGACCTTTTTGTTTTATCTGTGTTTTTCCTTCCTCCGTTCATTGACTCAAAAAAAAAAGAAAAAAAAAAAAAAAAAAATCACACCATATAGGCTAGCCTATCAATATTTTTGGTAAATTTCTATAATTGCACCTATACGAGCTAAACAAAATATTATTGTATTTAACAGGAAGTTACGACGAAGTAAATTATGTGGTATAGGTGGCAATATGCGGAAATAGATTATAAGGGCATTCCGCCCCCTCTGACAAAAGTCTATCAATCGAGATGTGACACGGATTTTACAATGGTTCAGAGACATTAGCCTAACCTAACAACCTTACCTAACCTATCCTAGTATTATGGGTGGGGGCTGCCGCCCCCACACCCCCGCTGGTTGGGTAAAACGATAGAAATCCAGTTGGGGTGGAGTGAGTAACCATAGATTTTCGTAAGGGGATCAGAGTGGGTGGAATGCCCTTATAATCCATTTCCACATATTGTCACCTATACCACATCACTTACCTCGTCGTACCTTCCTGTTAAATACAATAATAATTTGTTTAGCTCGTATAGGTGCAATTATAGAATAATTCCTTATTTTTTTTTAGGCTAGGCCTAGGGTAATTCTTTTCATAATTTTTTTCCTGTGATAGGCTACTTTCAAATTTGTTGAGGAAATAGGCTACCCTAATCTAACCCTGCTAGGCATTGCTAGCCTAACCAAAATACCATACATAGGCCTAACTTTTCTAGACTAAATAGCCCTAACTTTTTCAAAATAAACCTAGGTTATAGCCTAGCCTAGGCCAAGGCTAGGCTAAACAAAATATTCGCAACACCATTTATTTGTTTATTTTTTAGCTAGGCCTAGGGTAATTCTTTTCATCATTTTGTTCCTGTGATACTTTCAACTTTGTTGAGGAATAGGCTACCCTAATCTAACTCAGAGGTGGTGGGCAGTTGGAATAAATCATTTCCGCAATAAATGAGGGTTAAAATCTACTAATGGTAGGCTACGTGTTGTCGCAGCACATGAATTTTTGCATCAATTAACCTTGACTAGGTATAGGCTGGCATATGTAGGCTATTCATAGCTTAATTCGGCCTGTCATAAGACATTAAGGATACAAATATATTCATACTTTGTATTAAATGCCTTAATGGTGCTGTAAACACAAGTTAACAATCATATTGCGCTATTATTGCCTCAATACTGACTTACTGTGTCATAAAGAGCTATACTGCAGACGAATTTGTTATGGTCGCGGGTTGTGTTATCGATATTTGTGTACCTATATCCGGGTCAAATTCATGTAAGGGTGGTCTGGACCACCCTTTGCGAAAGGGGCTTCCTACGATCAAATATGGCCGCTACGACGCTTCGTGAATACCAGCGTTGAGTCGTAAGGGAACGGTAAGGGAGTTTTCGGATCGTACGACCATTAGTGAATCCACCTGCAGACCCCCAGATCCTTAACTCTGATTGGCTGAGAGCTCAATAGGACCTTGTAGATGAAGATTGAGTAATATTCAGACAATCCTGATTATTCCATCTTTCTCCTGAAGGTGCTGAAGGTCTTAAAGGACCTTGAAGTGTTCTGGAAGCTGCAGGGGCATAAGCAGGGGGCTACAGCTGCAGGGGTGATGTGAAGGACTGCTGGAGAGAGAGTTGTGTGCTCCCCCTCATTGAGTGGCTGACTGTGAGTTAGTTTTTGTTTAATTTAATTTATTGTGAGATAGAGGGTCTCACTAGTGATGAAAGAAGAGGTTGAAGTGCAAGGTAAAGTGGTGAGTAGGAAGAGTTGTAGAGATGAAAGATGGTGGGCTGGACCACCTTGCTATTTTTTCTTTGGTTGTTGGGAGTAAACGTTGAGCATCTTGGTCTTCTTCAGCTTTTGTCTCTGCTTTTTCGGCTTAGGACTGGAGAGGTGGTAGGAAGGCTCGGGGGAGATTGCTGGAGTTGTTGGATGATCTTCAGCAGGGGCAGGGTTCCTCTTCTTAGGTGTCTTGTTGGTAGAGTTGATGTAGGATGGTTGGAGGGTTGGTTCCCCAAAGAATCCAGGTGATGGTGTTCCTGGAGTTCTTGGAGGCGACTTTTCCTTGGTAACCGTTGTTGTTGTTGTTGTTGTAGAGGAGTGCTCCACTTTGCTTCTGTTTAGACTAAGAGGTCTTGGCAGAAGCAGCTGTTGTTTGGGAGCACTCCTCGCCTCCAGCGGTGTTGGTTCTGGAGCTCGGTGTTGTTTCTTGGAGGGCTTCTTCTTCCTTGTCGACGACCTCTTGGTGATTGCTGGGGTCGTGGAGAGAGCCTCCTCAAGGATGGTGATTGTCAGCAGCTTGTTGACTGACAGCAGATAGGGGATCAGCTGGCAGAGTTGTTGTTTATCTGTACCAGCGATGGCTATGGCTGACTGGATACAGGCGTAGATTTTTGCCCTCAGTACAGCTTCCCCTTCTGCAGTCGTTGTTGTTGTTGGCGCCTTTGGTGGAGAATTATGTGGAGAGAATGAGGAGCCCTTGACAGGGGCTCCTTCAGGGCCTGTGATGTTGATGGCTTCTCTTCCCTGACTCCCGGAGTAGATGGAGAACTCGACTGCTTCACCATTCCCCAATGAGGCTCTCTTGCTGCTCTTGTTGTTGATGATATTTGTGTGGTGGCAGAAGATATCCTCGCTGTTGGAAGTGGTGACAAAACCATAGCCTGCTTTGAAATTAAACCACTTCACCATACCAGTGGTTGTGGTAGTGCTGGTGGCCATGGTAGAGGTGGTCAAGAGTGGAGAGGCAGGTGTTTGCAGGCAGGCAGTCAGGAAGTGGTGAACAGGTAGGAATGGTGAGTTAGAAGGTGATAAGTCGAGAATATATAGGCGATACAAGATCAAGAGAGGGTTTATTGTGTGCTAGCTGCACGCTGGTTGGCTAACCTCAGGCTAGCTCTGGTTGGTTGGCTGGACGGTGCGTATAGGTTAGGCGCAGGAGTGGGCGGGGCCTCTGCTTCGTTCGTCTGCATGTGTGGAGAGGGCAATTCTGGGGGCATCATGGGGGGCCTCGCTGTGGAAGGGCGTGCCGAGGGTAGGATCTGGCTGTATTCCGCTTGTGTGTTTAAAGTAGGTTGGTATGTTTGTATATATATAGCTTCAAGAATGAATAGGCGGCGTGAGTCTATTTTTTTAACAAGAATAGAGGTGTGTTTATCTAAGTCGGGTCTGGTGAGTTCCTGATGGTGTGGGGATGTGTGGTAGTGGTCCTTGATAGCTCCGGCTTGAAGGTGGAGGGTAAGGCGACGTGACAGATGAGTCCTTGTCAAACCGACGTAAGTGTGAGGTCCACAGTCCTCACTGTTACAGGTGTGTCGGTATATGACATGGTCCTCTTGTGACGGTTTCTTAGCGGTAGCCGGGCTGTTGCGAAGTACTAGTTGTGAGGTTTTCCTTGATTTGTAGTATATGATAAGTTTAAGGTGTTGGTCAGGGTTCGTAGGTTTAACGTTGTTGCTGATAATGTCTCTCATTATGTTTTCGTCTGTCTTGTGATCTGAGGACATGTGGTTTTTATAGTAAATTTGTATGTATTCGGTGTTTGTATTAGTAGGCATGTCGTGATTGTACCATGTTTCAAGGTGTTTGTTGATGGTGTGGGCAATGTCCGAGTTGCTGTACCCATTGTTTACAAGCACCTGGGTGAACAATGGGTACAGCAACTCGGACATCGCCCACACCATCAACAAACACCTTGAAACATGGTAGGCTACAATCACAACATGCCTACTAATACAAACACCGAACACATAAAAATTTACTATAAAAACTACATGTTTTCAGATCACAAGACAGACGAAAACACAATGAGAGACATTATCAGCAACAACGTTAAAACTACGAACCCTGACCAACACCTTAAACTTATCATATACTACAAATAGTCCTTCGCAACAGCCCGGCTACCGCTAAGAAACAGTCACAAGAGGACCATGTCATATACAGACACACCTGTAACAGTGAGGACTGTGGACCTCACACTTACGTCGGTTTGACAAGGACTCGTCTGTCACGTCGCCTTACCCTCCACCTTCAGGCCGGAGGAATCAAGGACCACTACCACACATCCCCACACCATCAGGAACTCACCAGACCCGACTTAGATAAACACACCTCTATTCTTGATAAAGAAATAGACTCACGCCGCCTATTCATTCTTGAAGCTATATATATACAAACATACCAACCTACTTTAAACACACAAGCGGAATACAGCCAGATCCTACCCTCGGCACGCCCTTCCACAGCAAGGCCCCCCATGATTGCCCCCTCCACACACGCAGACGAACGAAGCAGAGGCCCCGCCCACTCCTGCACCTAACCTATACACACCCTCCAGCCAACCAACCAGAGCTAGCCTGAGGTTAGCCAACCAGCGTGCAGCTAGCACACAATAAACCCTCTCTTGATCTTGTATCGTCTTGTATCGCCTATATATTCTCGACTTATCACCTAACTTCACTTCTCCTTGATAATGATGGCTGCGCCCATCGAAACGTCGGAACCCTTTGCAAACCTCCTTTACCAACTTCCTGTAAATACTAGAAAAACTGTACGAAAAATTGAGAGTATCAATAAAAAACTCAATAATGCAAATTGTGCCTATTATTTCAATCTCACCTGCCTGAAAGAAAATATCCTCCCTGGCTACACTAATATATATATATACTTCATAATTACTTTCTCCCTCTTTCACACACTCACTCACTCTCTCTCTATTGTTTTTAGCCTGTTCTCTCTTCATTTATTCAAGTATTATCTTTATTTTTCTTTACCATAACTTTCTCACTATCTTTATCATTATTTTCTCTACAATTACTTTCTCACTCTTACTCTATTTTGTTTTCTACAATTACTATTACTATTACTACATTTACTACTCTTCTTTTAATATTTGCTCTACAATTACTTTCTCATTCTTACTTTATATTTTCTCTAACATTACTTTATCACTCTTACTTAATTATTTTCTCTATAATGACTTTCTCACTATATTTATTATGTTTATCTGTAATAACTGTCACTTTCTTTAATCTCTTTCTTTCAGACCGTCCTCCATGACCTAACACCTACCCCTACTCTTTATTTCCCGAGAGTGTCCTTCCTCCCACTGCCATCTTTCTCTCTCTCTGTGTCTCTGTTTCTTCTTCAGCCACTCGCTTATCTCTCTCTCAATCTCTTTCTCTCTCTCTCTCTCTCTCTCTCTCTCTCTCTCTCTCTCTCTCTCATTTTTCTTCTTCTTTAGCCACTCCCATCATCTCTCTATCTCATCTCTTTTCTTGTCGCTCTCTCTCTCTCATTTTTCTTCTTCAGCCACTCGCAGCCTCTCTCTCTCTCTCTCTCTCATTGAAATTTTACCTATAAGAATGAGAACATTATAGTACCGTTATTTAAACCATAGTGAAGCCCCATCTTAAATATGGCGTGCAATTTTGGTCTCCTTATATGAACAAGGACATTGAAAAACTCGAGTCAGTGCCACGAAGAGCAGCGACAAGGTTGATACCATATGGGGAAATAAATCATATCACGAAAGATATAGAGAAAACATTTATTTTCACTTAAACCATTCAGAGAACTGAAGAGGTTAGGGCTAACTAAATTAAAATGTTCGCAGTGTTATCTGTTTTTTTTCCAATAAGCTACAAAGCACGCGAATTGCTTTCTGAGCCTCAGTGGGTTTAGAAAAGAAGATTGTGAGGTCAATTACTCGTAGGCTATAATATCTCAAGATATATAAAGGCTTTGACAATATTGATGCAGAGTCAGTGTTTTAAATAAAAATTAGTTCATCAACTCAGAGAAATGGAAAGAAATTAAAAGCCAGGAGGGCGAATCTCGATGTAACAAAGCATTTCTTCACCTACAATGTGGTCAACGAGTGGAACAAATAATAAAGTTGTATAATTTAATGCAATTGACACGGTCAAAAGAAGTCTAGACATTCATTACCAGAAATTTGGAGTAATAAAGTTAAAAAAAAATAAAAAAAAATTAGATCAGCAGTTCGGTATACAATATTTCCTAACGTCGTTCTTTACTATGAATTTCCCAGTAATACTGTTCACAATCTGCTGGGGTCTGTTTTTCCCAACTAAATTTCATGCCAACCCAAGAAGTGGTGGGTGGGCAGAGAGCCTTGTACTTTGCTGTCTTTAGCTTCCACTTTGTAGCAAATTCTATGTTAGAGTGAAATCCGGATTGCCCATGGATTTGGAACCGCAAGGTCTGCGCAGTCTATGTATTTATGTAACTCTATGTATGTCTCACCACATAACTTCCCCTGTCGCTCGGGAATGTGAGTGTCACTAACCAATATCCTGGATTTGTGCAGGAGTGACGATATACACAAACTGCTTGTATCAATATGTGTAGGCGCCTCTCTCTCTCTCTCTCTGTCTCTCTCTCTCTCTCTCTGGGTTATTATATCAGAAAACCTAAAATCCTCAGAGCAATGAGCGGCTGCGGCAAATAAAGCTAACAAAGGCTTGGGATTTATCAAAAGAAATTTTACCTATAGAAACAAAAGCATTATTTTGCAGTTATTCAAAAGCATTGTTAGACCCCATCTTGAATATGGCGTTCAGTTCTGGTCCCCCGCCCCATATCTCAAGCAAGACATTACAAAACTCGAATCTGTGCAGCGTAGAGCAACTAAACTAATTCCCTCTCTGAAAAACAAGCCATATTATGAAAGATTAAAGAAATTAAATTTGTTCTCGCTTAAGAAACGAAGGTTGCGAGGCCAACTTAGCGAGTGTTTTAAAATACTTAAATGATTTGCCAGAGTAGATATCAGTGCACTGTTCACGATTAATAACAGTGCTGCAACCCGAGGTAATGGAATTAAATTAATTAGAAAAAAGGCATCCTTAGATGTGACACAAAATGTCTTCACATACAATGTGGTTAAAGAGTGGAATAGTTTACCAAGGGAGGTGGTCGACAGTAATTCAATTGATACGTTTAAGAAAAGACTGGACGATCATCTGATGAAGATTGGATTGATATGAATTAATCAATAGGCATGTGTAATTTCCCTTTCAAACTAATTTCTATCTATACTATATAAAAACTTTCCTTGTGGGCATTTCCTGACCCATACACTTCAATGAAGTTACACTTCATCCTATCTTCCGTACGGCTAATTAGCCGGAGGGACGGAGGGTGGGGAGAGAGAGCCTTCTACTTTACTGTCCTGTTCTTTCACTATAAACTGTCCCTGTCTAGTAGTATTAAGGCCGGACCACCTAGTTGGGACCGCAAGGTCTGTGTGGTCCGAGTATCTTTGTAACTATCTCTCTCTCCTTAACAATATTTTCTCTCCATCATGACCCCATCTTCTTTTCTTTATTTACCTCGATTTCTCTCGCATCCTTCCTCCCAATACTCACTCCTTTGACACACATACACTCTCACACACATACTCATACTCATACTCTCTCTCTCTCTGTCTCTTCTACGTCACCCCTTCTTTATTTTGTATTTGTTTACTTCCCTCCACCTCTTAACCTCATCTTCTGCTCACTCACTCACTCACACACACACTCTCTTTCACTGTCACTCACACACCCTCTCTCTCTCTCGTTTTAATATTAGTTTTTGTCCATCAGGACCCCATTTTCTTTTCCTATTTACCTCGATTTCTCTCTTATACTTCCTCCCAATACTCTTTAACTCACTCTCACTGACCCCCCTCCACACACACTCTCTCTCTCTTTCACTCATACTCTCTAACACACACACACACACGCTCTTGCTCTCTCTCTCTCTCATCTATCTCATCTATCTATCTATCTATCTATCTCTCTCACACACACACTCACTCCCTCACATCATCACAACACATCTCCCGTCATAATTTCATAAATTTCATAATTTTTGTTTTCGGTTATTTTTGTTTTCGGTTAGTCTAGGCTATCATCCCTGGTGGCCTATTTCTGCTTACTTCAATTTTTAAATTTTCAGTTAGGCTATCACCGCTGGTGGCCTATTTCTGCGTACCGGTATTTCATAATTTTTGTTTTCGGTTAGGATAGGCTATAACCCCTGGTGGCCTATTTCTGTTTAAATAAACATAAAATTGTTTTCGGTTCGGCTATCACTGCGTATTCAAATTTAATTTTGTTTTGTTTTAATTTTCGGTTAGGCTATCACCGCTGATAACCTATTTGTGTGTATTTCAACATTTTTGTTTTCGGTTAGGCCTATTTAAGTAAGTGAAGCGACCTGAAGGGAGTGAAGTGTTTTTAAAGTGAGTTTAGTGTTTTTAAAGTGAGTTAAGTGTTTTTAAGTGAGTGAAGTGATCTGAAGAAAGTGATCGTCACCATGCCTCGTGCCTGTACGAACTGCGCCGGTAGGTTTGGTGCTTCCATGTTTGCTCCTGCCGATCCACAAGTCTGCCGACTCTGCCAGCAACGAGAGGATTTGACAGCAAAATTGGATGAAGCCCACAACAAGATCAACGCCCTCACCAGGAAGCTGGAATCACTCCAAGAGTTTGTAACACTCAACGTTGGAGTATCACTAACTCCAATTGTTTCAACTCCAGCATCCACCACCGCCCCAACGTCATCTGCCAACAATCCAACACCTGCAGTAGACACTGCAGCAGATGCTTCTGACGAACCTGAGCCGACATCAAACCAGGACAGCCGCCCTGTTCACCTTAGTCTCTCCCCCACTCATCGTGCAAGAAGCCTGCTAGCACGAACAGTACCAACCCCTCGCCCCCGTTCTAACCACTCCTCTCCCCGACCTGTACGTAGAGTCCCGCCACCGCAGGTTTCCGGATTTACACCAGTGAGGAACGGTGCACGGCCAACGCAGAAAAGGTCTCATCTACCAGTCACAATGTCAAACAGATTTGAGATATTGGTAGAGATGGAAGACGAACCAGAAGAGACCAGGCTCGTTGGGGATTCCATCCTACGAGGACAGGTCGAAGAGTTCTGCGACAGAGTCCCAAATCAACGAAAAAGATTTTGCATCCCAGGAGCTGGACTGGACGACATTGTGGAAGCCTTCGAAGATACCACAAAGGATGCAAATGAAAATACCCTTTTTGTCATCCATGCTGGTTCAAATGACGTCATGCGCACCAGATCCGAAGAGTTGATGGAGAAATATCGCAAGATGATCCAGCACTACAAAAACAAGTCAAGGAATATCATCATCTCAGGCATTCTCCCCAAGATCGACGCACCTGACAAATTCTACGACAAAGCCTTCAGCACAAATAGCCGACTAAAATATTTGTGTCTGAGGGAAGAAGTTGAATTCATCAACCTCTGGGACAACTTCTACAACCAGCCTACTCTGTTCCGCAAGGATGGCACTCATCTAAACCCTGTGGGTTCAGCACGCATGGGTCGTCTCCTACACGAAGCAGTCCGCAGCCATGGATCAAAAAACGCCATCCGAGAAGAAGCAGCAGTGACATAAATCATCCAACGCCAAGAAAAAAACAGAGGCAACCGAGGACCACCAGCGATAAGGACCGAAGACAGCGAGGACCGAGGACAGCCATGAACATAAATGTAGATCCGACAAGAACCAAAAATATTATTAAAGAGCGTTCCGTGAGTTCTAAAATAACAAATTTAAAGGTTTTCTATGCAAACGCTCGTAGCATACGCAATAAATTTTCAGATTTAGAGGAGCTAGTGTTTACAGAAAATTATGATGTGATTGGCATAACAGAATCTTGGCTCAATACAGAAGATAGAGACTTTTTAGCAGAGTATTCACTTCCCGGTTATGTAATGTTTGAGAAAAGCCGAATAAATCGAAATGGAGGTGGCGTTTTACTTTATATCAAAGAAAGTCTTAACCCTATCCTCTTGTCAAAACCTCAAATTGTGAACGTCGACGCATCTTTTGTGCTAATAAAGAATAATAAAGGTCCAAAAATAATACTTGCATTAATATACAGACCTCCAGCTCAATCAGTGCAAACTGACCGAGAAATTTACGAACAAATTGCAGATGTAAGTAACTCACAAGATACCGTAATTTTTGGCGACTTTAATTTACCTGTGACCAAGTGGGGCGATACTCTTACTTCACACTCCGGACATGACTTGTATACGAACTTGCAAGAGAGTTCGCTTTATCAATTTGTTCGAACGCCAAACCGTGGTAATAACGTTCTTGACATTGTACTTGCAACAAAAGAAGAATTAATAGAGAATTTGAATGTTGGTGATGAATTCAGTAACAGCGACCATCGTACGATAACTTTCACTTTAAAGTTTACTAGTAACGAACCAAATAGTAGCATCGAAAAAGTCCCTAATTTCAAGAAAGCAAACTTCCATAAACTTAGAGCTATGTTTAAAGAAACTGACTGGAGCTTTTAATTAACAATAACGACATAAATACATCTTGGAAGTTATTCGAAACCACTTACCTAAAAGCAGTGCAAGACTGCATACCATCGAAAATACGGCGTCCAGGCCATAATAATAAGCCCAAATGGTGGAATAAAGATATTTCAAACTGCCTGCTTGCTAAAAAATTTGCTAATGATAAATTAAAATCCTCACAAAATGACGAAGAACGGGTGAAATTTGTAGAGCTACGACGCAAAGCCAAAAAGTTAATTAAGCAAAGTAAAAAGACCTTAGAGTTACATATTGCGAATCAAAGTAAACAAACCCGAAATAATTCTATAGTTATATCAGAAAGAAAAAAGTAGTTACTTCACCTGTTGGACCGTTAGTCGATGAAAATGGAGAATACATCAAAGACGAAGTACAAATGAGTAATGCCCTGAATACCTTTTTTGCATCAGTTTTTACAACAGAAGACCTCAGTGATATCCCTACACCATCGCCGATTCAGATTGATAATTCAGATGTTCTAAGCAATATCACCGTTACAGAGAGAGAAGTATTGAATTGTTTAGATAAACTCAAGGTAAATAAAATGCCTGGACCTGATACAATCTCGCCTAGAGTTCTAAAGGAAGCTAAGGATGAGCTCTCCAAACCACTGACATTACTATTCAATAAATCCTTGCAGTCTGGAACTATGCCTGATCAGTGGAAGCTAGCCAACGTAACACCGATATTCAAAAAAGGCAGCAAATCCCTACCCAGTAACTATCGTCCAATTAGCTTAACCTCAGTTGTATGTAAAATGCTAGAAACGGTCATACGAGACAGACTCGTAAATCACTTAGAGGAAAATAACATACTTAAAGATACTCAACACGGCTTTCGTAAAAAACGTTCCTGTTTAACAAACCTCTTAGACTTCTTCCACGATATCCTCAACCTCTATGATGAGAGTAAAACTGTAGATATTATATACCTTGATTTTCAAAAGGCCTTTGACAAAGTTCCCCACAAACGTTTACTGTTAAAACTAAAAGCGCATGGAATACAAGACGGTGTGTTGATATGGATAGAAAATTGGCTCAGCGACAGAAAGCAAAGAGTAGTCATAAACGGTAAGGCATCTAAATGGACCAATGTAAGTAGCGGGGTACCCCAGGGATCGGTACTAGGACCAATTCTCTTTCTAATTTACATCAACGACATAGATGAGGGTCTCACCTGTACAATCTCAAAATTTGCTGACGATACAAAAATTGCAAATAGCGTACTCTCAAAAGAACAAGTTGACGATATGCAACACAATCTAGATAAATTGTCATGTTGGGCCCAAATTTGGCAAATGAGTTTCAATGCGGATAAATGTAAAGTACTACATACCGGATACCTAAATGAGAAAGCAAACTATTCGATGAATGGCACTCAGCTTAAGAATGTAAACAGAGAAACCGATCTGGGAGTAACAATATCGAGTAACCTAAAACCGAGTCAACAATGTTCAGAAGTTGTTAAGAAGGCAAACAAAATAATTGGCTTTATAGGCAGGTCATTTGAGCATAAATCCAAAGAAGTTATCCTAACCTTTTACAATTCCTTAGTCCGCCCTCTTCTGAAATACTGCGTTCAATCCTGGTGCCCTTATTACCAAAAAGATATAAACAAGCTAGAACGAGTTCAACGTAGAGTTACCAAAATGATACCTAGCCTAAAGAACAAACCATACGAAGAGCGTCTTAGAGAATTAAATCTATTTCCTTTAACCCAGCGCAGATTAAGAGGTGACTTAATTCAAGTGTTCAAAATCATCAAAGACATCGACACTATGAACTGTAGTAAGTACTTCACTATCGACCAATCTAATTACACGCGGGGAAACGGTTGCAAAATTATTGGTAAATCTTTTAACTCACACGAATCTAAGAATTTCTTCTTCAATCGAGTTGTCAACTTGTGGAATGGGCTTCCCCGAAACGTTATAGACTGCATCACAGTTGATTCATTTAAACTCCGCGTAGACAAATATCTCGCATCAAACCCGCGACTGACTGCGTTTGTAAATGAATAACTTTATTTTATCCCCCCCTCAGTTACTAACCCATCTGTCCCCTACTAACTTCCTAATCCTGCCACGGACATTAGTTCCAGGGCAGTAATTCCCTTTCCAATGTTCCCTTACCCACTCTAAACCACTGTTTGGACACTTGATCCTCAGTGTTTTGGAGGACAAGCAACCTAGAAGGGTCACTAGACCTGTTGTTGCTTGATTTCCTTTGTACTCCTTTGTACTCCGTCTTCTCCCTGGTATTATTGCATGTTAGTGCCGTCAATCCGTTATCAATTATTCCAGGTTTGCCTGATAATACGTCGCAGGTGTCGTCAATAGTTCTATATATCAATACTCACACGAGGTCAAAGGGAAATATTTATCATTGGACGATTAGACAACTGCAGTGAATGTACAGTTGCTTATAAATGATCATAGGGTACAACACTTCAACTATTAATGTTGTATGTTAAATTGTAGCTAAATGTTTTACATCAATTTATATATACATAGATACATACACACACATATACAGTATGTGTGTGTATATATATATATATATATATATATATATATATATATATATATATATATATATATATATATATATATATATATATATATATATCATAACTCAATCTCCCATTTAACCATTCCTGAAAGCACAAACTACACAATGCATACAGGAGTGTCCAACGTTCTATACAAGTTGGTATAAATAAATAAATAAATAAATATATATGATATTGGGTAGTGCAGTGTAATAATGCTTACCTTGGTTCATGACTACCAGGAACTCCGTTGGTAAGAGTGGTCGTGTGACACCGGTAAATGAAGGCTTGGTATAGAGCCTTGACACATGACAGATTGGTGGTGGTGGAAGGGGGGGGGGGGGGGACATAACACCTTACTCCCTAGGATCGATGGAAGGGAGGGGGAAGGGGAGGGGAGGGAGGTAGTTGGGGAGCAAATTGATGACTAAATGGAGAGTGTGTGTGGGAGGATGAGGAGGGGAGGAGAGCAAGGAGAGGTGTAACGGTGAATGGTAGCTATATACTATACATATATACAGCATATACACAGTATATACTGTATATATATATATATATATATATACATATATACAGTATATACAGTATATAATAGATATATATAGATATATTAATATATATATATTATATATATAATATATATATATAATATATATATATACCGGTATATACATATATACTGTATAAATATACATATATATAGTGAGAGAGAGAGTATGATTGATGGTGTGTGGAGGGGTGAGTATCCAATGACTGACTGCAATTTGTAAATGTGATGGAAACAGAGTAATAAAGTACACTCAATTAAAACCTCTTTTTAGCATCACAAACCACTCCTAACCCGAATTTAAATTAGTGTGTGTGTTTGTGTGTGTGTGTGAGTGAGTGAATGTGTATGTGGACATTGTAAACCCTTTCGTTCCATTCAGGTGTTGACTTCTTCCTGGCGAGCAATAGCTAGCCGGCCTGCACTTCAGGAGGGACAGGGCTTTGGCCGGTTCAATTTTCTACCGATAAAAGTCACAAATTTATCTCGATGGGGGGTCTTGGAGGTTTTTATGTTGTTTAAGTTGATGGAGGTTTAGGGAGGAAACTAAAAATTATATATATATATATATATATATATATATAAATAAATAAATAATTAAATAAATATATAAACAAATTAATCAAAACTTCCCCTTAAACCTTGTATATTATGTCCTCCCTCCCTCCCTCCCTCCCTCCCTGTCTGCACTCCTCCCTCCCTCCCTGTCTGCACACAAGGGAGCCAAACACTCTCCTCTCTCGGCACAGATTCATCAACTCATCTACCAACCTTTCAATCACATGGCACCTAATCTCGCTGTATTTAGGCTACCGTTAGACAATTGTATGCAACTCAGGAAGGACCTTTAGTCATAATTACCCCTCTGACTCCCACAACTCCTTCCTACATTAATCAAATCGTCTGTTGCTAACCAGAAGATAATTAACCGTGTAGTGAAATGGTTTATAAAGGCAACAGGTGCTCAGTTTTATCAACACTAACATTTACCTAAGATTGTTTTTAGTCCGCTCCCTAGACACCTCTATGAAGCTTATGTATATAAAACAAAAAATAAAAAAATAAAAAATAAAAACACTCCTTTGAGATAAATACATACATTTTTCGGTAGAAAAATTTCCCAGCCGAAGGCCGATTGCTCCTAAAATACAGGCTCGCTATCGCTGGCCAGGAATTAATTGGACACCTAAATCGCACGTAAGGTCTTAATATTGGCAAAGTAGTGGGGCGAAGGTTTTATACCATACTCGAAATTGATGATGATGATAATGTGGTGGTAATGGTGATGGTATATGTTAATAAATTAATTAATTATTAAATAGATGTCAGGAGGTGGGGGGAGGGGGGGGGGGGGGCAAGGTAGAGGAATCCAGGTTCAGGTCGAGGGTAGAGATTTACATACATTTACAGATCTTGCGATCCCGGTGAGGTGGCAACGACTTCATTCTAGTAGGGATAACAGAAGAAAGGGATAACAAAACACATAGACGAATAGTGGGGAAAACAAGTTGCAAGGCAGAGAAAGACTGGGGATATAAAAGACTGTGGATATAAAAGACTGTAGATATAAAAGAGAGAGCCGCGGTGGTCGAGTGGAGACCACGCTCACGTGTGATTTTACTTGACCTGGGTTCGATCCCAGTCAAGGCGGACTATTTAGTGGGTGTGGTAGTACGTCCTAACGTATCTCACATGCTCGCACCCAGTCGGGGACACCTCGATGACGTATACAGACTAATAAACACACACAACAAAGCCATTCCAACAGCTTCCTCTATATACAACACCCCTTCTCTGCTATCTACACTTTCCCAGCCGTATGGACCTTGCGTACTGTCTGATGGAGTAATGGGATCGAAATGTAAGAGAGAGACAGGGAAGAATTGGATGAAGGAAGGGAGGAGTGAACAGTGATAAAAGAGAATGGAAGTGATGGCAAACAAACGAAGGGTGAATATGTGTGCGTGAGAGAGAGAGTGAGTGAGAGAGAGAGAGATAGGGGGGGATGAGAGGGACTGGCAATTTAGTATTATCTCTGTTCGTTTCTGAGAGTGAGGCATAAAGAGAGTGGTGTGATATTATAAACGAGGGGTGGAATTCTGATGTTAAGCTGATTGTGTGTGTGTGTGTGTGTGTGTGTGTGTGTGTGTGAGAGAGAGAGAGAGAGAGAGAGAGAGAGAGAGAGAGAGAGAGAGAGTTTATTTTATGTTAAGGATATGCAAAGGTAATAATTATGATTCTATATTACGCTAATAATACATAATAATAATTTTGCGATGCGACCTGTCCGGGCCTCGAACCCGGGTCAGTAGCGCAGCAGTTAATCACTAAACCAACTAGACCACCGAGGAGCTAATACAAGTGATAAGTTCTGTTATGCCGGGTTGTAATCCAACTCGATTCAGTATTATCTCTTTATAAATCCGGGCTTCGGATAGAATAATTATGCTCAACAGGATCACATCGAATTTCGTGAATATGGTAGTATTTACTCAATCAGGCAATCAACAACACAATACACACACAGGATAGTTTACACTCTTATTTATTCAAATGGGCATAGAATACATAGTATGGGGGTACGAACTCTACTATTTTTTATTTTTTTATTTTTTTTCCAAGAGAAAATGAACGGAGGAAGGAAAACCACAGATAAAACAAAAAGGTCCATGTGCCTAAAGGCATCCTCCATTCATAAAATGTTTGTAACAACTGGATTTAAACATTTGTAGATTGTAAGTTTGTGGAAAGCAATTCGAGGGAAGTGAATTCCAAAGAGTAGTAGTTCTAGGGATAAATGAATTTTGATAAGCAGAAGTTCTGCATTGTGGAGGAGAAAGTGTAAATTCATGGTCGCTCTCAGCTGCCCTAGTTCTACGGGGAAAGATGTGGAGAGGCGGCACAATTGAAGCAAGTTCCTCGGAACAATTGCTGTGAAAATATCTGTAGAATAATGCAAGGGATGCAATGTTTCTTCGTATGGATAATGTAGGAAGGTCCTGTGTGATTGCAGGGTTATTGATTAATCTAATAGCTTTATTTTGAATTTTGTCCAACTGCCTCAATGCAACCACTCCACTTCCACTCCACAGAGGTGAACAGTAATCCATCTGAGAACGCACATGACTTTTATATATTACGGCCAACTGCTCGTCAGTGAAGAATTCTCGAACTCTGTACAGGAGTCCCAGTTTTTTAGAGGCATTCTTAGCAATGCTTCTAACATTATGTGTCCAGCTCAAGTTAGTAGTTAATGTTACACCGAGAATGTCAATACTATGGGAAGTGGGAATATTTACATCATTAAAAAATATATGGGAGTCAGTGAGATTCTGTCGGTTAGAAAATTGAATGTACTTGGTTTTCTGTGCATTAAAGGAAACTAGATTCTTTTGTCCCCATTCTTCAATTCTAGAAAGGTCCTGGTTCAGAGAAATTGCAGTGCTTATTTTTGAATTTATAAGATCGGATTGGGTGTAAGAATTGGTAAATGTGAAGGAACTGTGGAGTGTTGAGTCATCTGCGTAGGAATGTATTGGATTATGAATGGTAGATATGAGATCATTGATATGAATGAGGAACAGAGTTGGGGCCAAAACTGATCCCTGGGGAACACCAGCATTTATTGAGTGAAATTTAGAATAAAGGCCATCTACCATTACACATATTTTTCTGTTATGAAGATAAGAAGAAATTAGTGGAACTAATGATGCAAGGCCATAGTGTGACATCTTCGACAATAAGGATTGATGCCAGACTCTATCAAATGCCTTTGATATATCCAGTGCTATTGTATGTGTTTCACCATGTTGGTCTGTAGCTTGGTTGATTTGATGCGTAAGAAGGCAAAGAATGTCTGCAGTTGATCGACATCGTCTAAAACCATATTGCCTATCACTGATTAATTTATTATTCTCAAGATGCTTCATTATGTGATTATTTAATATAATTTCAAAGACTTTACCAAGAGTGGAAGTTATAGCTATTGGTCTGTAGTTGATGGATCTGAAGAGGCACCTTTTTTAGGAACTGGATGGATGTTTGCTTCTTTCCAGGGTACTGGGAAGCATGAGGTATGAGTACATAGACGGAAACATTTTGCCAATACAGGAGCGAGCACCAAGGAGCAATTCTTAAGTACTATTGGAGGAATTTCATCTGGACCAGGAGCCTTATCTACTGAGAGATTCTGCAAAATAGTTTTGACATGTCTGGTGTGGATCTTAAGATCTTATAGAATGGTAACTAAGTATCATGTGGCTGGAGAGAGTTGAATAAGTTTTACTCTGTAGTGAATTTCAGTTTGTCACTTAGATAGTAATTGAAGAGAGAAAATATGCAATGATGGGCAGATACATATATACACAAAAAAGAATCATTGACAATAATACATATGCGAGCCAAGTGTCTAACACAAAATATTCTGACAAAGGTAATGTAAAGTATGGAACTTATTGCTCAGTTGTGCGTGAGTCTGCGCGGTAGGCAAAAGAAATTAAGTCGAGCTCAGGTGAGACTTCAAAAGGTACCGCTCTGGGTACTATAGGTCAGATGGACTGGGATCCTTGAAAACAACAATTCACTTTAATGCGATAGAAAATCAGGTACTAAAGATATTAATTCTAATTAATTCTAGGAAGGAAGATAGTTTAAATCTTAATTCAACTATCTAAGAGTTATTGCGAATAATCTCTCATACGAGACACGAAAAATAATGTTCGATCATAGATGAGGTCAAATTACACGGGTTGAGGAACTCCGATTCACAGTAAATATTGTGACTGAATCGGAATAGATAAAATATAATTTAATATAGATTGGAATAAATTAACCAACTACTTAAGAAACGCAAATGAAAAAGCGTTGTAATATAGCTTAAGAAAGAGCTATCTTGAATGAGCGTACACAACGAAGTTGCACTTAGGAAATACCATGTATGATGGCATAAAAGGAGTTTTGAATAAATTAACAAATTCCTAAAAGAACTCAGAACTATGTAGCATTTTATTATAACTTAAACAATGGTTATAATGAATGAATTACTAGAAGTAATATAATAATCAATAGCCAAATAGTAGGCGGAATCGATCAAGGAATGTACAATCTGAATTCCTAGATTGGTGTTGAAAGAATTACATGACCCGGGTAACGTATATCATTAGATTATTCACAAGAACTAATAGAAATCAGCTATCTTGACAATAAATTAATTCTAACTCAACGGAAAGGGTTCTTTACTTTCGAGTGGGGAAACTAGTACCGGTACAATAAGTATTCTCTGGCGATAATTACATGGATAATATAATCCTAAATTGGGCGTAGGTTCTAGGTATATTACCTTCACAACAATAGCCACAACTTATAACATGCAGAGACACTTAGGGTATAGGGTAGAGGTAGCCATGGACGAGAATATGGACGACGTAGGACTCGTGGTTCTGCTGGGCTGGACGTCAGGGGGAACTGCCTCTCTCACGGGTATAGGTGAAGTTGGTTCCGGGCTCCTCTACACACTCTCGTTCTGGTTGAGTCTTAATACCAATGTCTACCCACAACCGGCCTAACCAGTGGAAGATAGCAATCGTATTTGCTAACTTCCTTCAATTTTAGTCAGACTATATTCGGTTTATTTTTAGAACTCAATTTGGTCTATTTCGAGATCATAGGGACATGTGGATATTATTGTTTTTGCTATTGTGAAGGTAATTCTTAATCTAAAAATACACTGAAGTTATTTATATAAACACAAGGAGATTCTCGATCTCTCAATATTACCCTCTTTGTTTCACAGGGTTGTATGGTTGCATAATTAATGATAGTCTGTTCATTGTGATATTTGTCTTTTCCTAGTCTGCAGGCTATATGTTTGTTACTGATCACTTCATTTGCACTATTCCCAGTCTTCCCGTGAGGTACTGTAGAGGGGGTTGTGGGGTTCCCATTTGTGCAGATATTTCAATGGGTTTTGGTGAGGAACTTGCATAAAAATTCCTCTGTCTATTGCAAATCTGGCTGGAACTGGTTATACGCCTTGGTCGTTTGTCTCTGGCCCTGCCATTGGTTGAGCAGGGATCCCTGTGATTGGTCCGGACTCGAACTCCTTTTTCGGGCAGACTGACCTAAACTCCCGGGGATTAGAGCATGGGTAGAACTGGTAAAAGGGGCAGGCTGACCTACAGTATACTCTCAAGGATTAGAGCATGGGTAGGTCTGGAAAAATATGCAGACTGATCTACTTTGGCAGGTGTTAAAGCATGGGAAACTGGTCTTGTTCTATTTTCTCTCTTCTTCTCTTGATGTTGTCCTCCCCTGGTCTTCTTGGTTTCCCTAATGACAGCTATTCTGGTTCTGGTAGGCTGCCCCTTTCCCTGCATGACCAGGGTGTCTACTGTCACAGCCTTGTCCCTGTTTTCCAACCCCGTCATCTCAGGTTCATTACTCCTTAATACAACATTGTTTTATGCGCCATTTTTTCCTAGTCCGTAATTTGTGACATTTGTTTCCAGAGAAGGAAGGGAAGATTATAGGATGGGAAGATGAAGAGGAGGAGGAGTGGGAAGGAGGAGGAATAAGAGAAAGAGGAGAAGAGTATAGGAAGGGTAGATGAAAAGTAGGAAGAGGAGGAGGAGAGAGAAAGAAGAAGAGGAGGAGGAAGGGAGGAGGAGGAGTAAACAAAGGAAGAGCAGGAGGAGGAGACAGGAAGAAGGAGAGAAAGGGAAGACTATAGGATGGGAAGATGGAGAGAAAGGAAGAGGAGAAGAAAGGAAGACATGATAAGAATGAGTGGTGTGATAAGATAAGAGATAAAAGGGGCATAAGGAAGAGGGGGAAGATAACAGATAATGTATACTTGGTGTGGGCTGCCAAGTAGAGGAGGAAGAGGAGGAATATGGATGGAAGGAGAAGGAAGAAGAAAGAGCAAGATAAATAAGAGGAATACGAAGAGGAAGAATAGGAGGAGCAAAGAAACGGAAGAAGAGGATAATAAAGAAGAACATGGGAAAGAGAAGCATACAAAGAAACATGCATTACATTTACAGCGAGATTGATCCGGGTGGATGGGACTCGTTAGCCTTGGTCGGCAACTCATCTAGGGGAGACCACCTTATACAAATCCGGGTGGATGGAACTCGTCAGCCTTGGTTGGCAACCTGTCTAGGTGAGTAAACCTGATACAAATCCGTACTGCTTACCTAAGGGTAAGGCAGGTTAGTGGATGGATTAGCCGAACACCACTGTAGAAAAATAGTGCTAACAAGATACATAGAGGGCCTCGGAGTCGCACGGATCCTAAATTGAGTGGTCAATCCTGTAAGTCCTTCACTAAACTGGCTCGGGTTGTCCCTCTCACAGGGAATAGGTCTGCTTGGGGGCATTCTGTGTATGGCCACCCTCGTAAGGGGAGTAAGGCGTCTGGCAATAGATAGATAGATAGATAGATTGATTGATGAAGAAATAACTAACTAACCTAACCTAACCCAACCTAACCTAACCCAACCTAACCTAACCCAACCTAACCTAACCCAACCCAACCCAACCCTACATTTACAGCGAGATTGATGAAGAAACACCTAACTTTCTTCAACTCCAAACGCTTACCAGCAATCTTGAACCAGTTTTTATTTTTGTTCTCAATTGTAATATGACCGATCAATAGTGAAACTATACATAAATGCAGGTGGGTCCTGCATAAATGCATCAATGTTTATCGCGACCTTTGAGAATATTGGGGTATTTTGTCCAGCCACTTTGAAACGGTTCCTTCTTGCCCTCATTAACTCTCTTTCAGGAGGAGGAGGAGGAGGAGGAGGAGGAGGAGGAGGAGGAGGAAGGGAAGGAAGAGGTAGAAGAGGCAGGAATATAGCATAGGAGAGAGAGAGAGAGAGAGAGAGAGCAGGTTATGATATACAGTCGGAATTTTGATTTATGAAGTACCTCCCCAACTTCAAACTACAATTTCTTCTCTAACTGTAAAACGAAATAACATCGTAACATACAGGAACGAAACTAATAACCTCGGCCGTTTTAACCCCCTCAGACGGATTAAGTTCCGATAAGTTACAGGAGGCGGTTGACGCAGCTTTTGGGTCTAGAATTTGGCTTATGAGTGTTTTGGAAACCTTCATATTTCTCTATGCCAGCCACCAGAATTATGTTTATTGTTATGCTATATAATTCCCTAAACTAACACAATATCCATCGATAACCCAACGATATATGCACTTCGTTTGGGTCATGTTAGGGTGGAAATACCACCCAGGCTGGGCAAAATGGAGGCCCCTCGGTTTAAAGGGCCTGACAGACCCACCTAGGAGCTTGACTGCTGGGTGAAGACTGGCCTCTTCATCACCCGCGGGGCCCACAGAGAGACGCCACGGGGTTGCTAGATATTTCCACATGTAGATCTAACTTACCTAACTTACCAGCCAAAAAAACCGGCCCAAAAGCGTCATAAACTTATTTCTGGGGAATATAATAAGTTCATATGACGCACTAGCGTCATATGAGTTTTTTTTGCCAAACCTCCATATGACGCGATCGTGTCATATGAGTCTGAGAGTGTTAACTTCTTCTGTACCGGTGACGTCTTTTTAAGTATATTCTAGCTATATTCAGACGATTTTGTGCAGTTTACGAAGGATATGTGGTAGTAAAAATGTTGTTGTTGTTACTGTTCCCCAGGCTGCCTGGCCGAACAGCTCCAAGGCCCCGAGCAAGGCCAAGGCCATAACCGAGCATCCCCACAGAACCCTCCCTGCCTACCACAATAAAGCCTGGGTGACTGAAGCCACTCCATGGCGGGGAGCTGAGGGGGGCGCAGAAACGCCCAGGAAACCAAAGCCCCACCCAGGGTCCTGTGCCCCTCAGCAATTATGAAGAGAAAGTTGAGGGGCAAAGGAAAAAATGTGACGCTGACTAAAAACATCTTATAACACCCAGAGTTCAGTGCAAAAGATGTCGCCGGCACAGAAAGGGGTTAAAGTGTGAATGAAAAGTTGTACATATACTGTAGTTAACCCATTACAAATTATGGTATAATTCCAATAGTTTGTTTGCATAGTATTAGATAACTTCATTCATCGTAGGGAGAACTTCAACGAATCATAGATTTCTTACGGGAGAATTTTTTGGACCCCCTTCTCTCTCATGCTTAGCCCCATTAGCAGAGAAATTATATGACATTCACCTCATTAGTTTGGTTATTTTAAGACCTTTCGTGCCAGTTAGGTGTCGATTTTTTCCTGGCAAGTGACAGTAAGCCTGCAATTTAAGAGGAACTGGCCTTCAGCCGGATCCTTAATCTTCCGAAAAATGCACAATTTATCTCGAATGGGGTCTTGCGGGTATTTGTTTAAGCTTGATGGAGGTCTAGGAAGGAAACTAAGAAAAAGAGTGAAAAATAATAATAGTAAAATAATATATTTAATTTTATAAATAATACATACAAATCTGAGAAATCTGCCCTTAACTTCCCAATGTCCTATATATACTGAATACACTCTCCCCTTATGATAGCCACAATAAAATAGAGGTCCTAATATAACCAAAGCAAAGGGTCCAAATAGACTGGCACACCCTAAAGCTGGTATCACACGAAGCTTATATAGTCAACATTCGATGATCAACATTTTGCTGGCAACATATCTGGAGTATTTTTAACTGGTATCGGAAACTAGACTGATGATAGATGAATTTATGTAACCGAATTATTATTAATGTTGCCCTCATAAGCTGCCAGACCAGTGTTGCGGGAAAAAGCGCTCATGTGATACCGGCTTTAGTCGATGAACCTTTATATGACTTTTGATTTGGCGTGTACAGAGTGTTTCCCGGTGGCTGAGTGAATTAAGGGAGCCCATCTCGCTTTTTTTCTCTATTTTTCATATTTTTGTTTTGACAGCAAGCTAAATTTGTAAATTTTTCGATAGCAAATTTCTCCAGCAAAGCCGGATTTCTCCATACAATGCTGGCTCGCTATCGCTCGCCAGGAAGAAATTGATACCTGGATGGGGATAAACATCTTAAAAAAGTTGGCTGAATGGGGCCGAATGGATACAAGCCAAAGAGAGAGGGAGAGAAAGAGAAAAAAGCGAAGTGGGCTCCCTTAAGGCCAGATCCGGCAATTCATCCTTGATACTGAAACATGCAGGGGGAGAGGAGGGTGTGGAGGGCGTGGGTGGGAGAGAGAGGGAGAGACAAGGGGAGCGGGGACAGGGAGGAAGATAAAAGGTGAAAGAGGAAGAGAGATGGTGGAGGAAGGAGGAAGATGTAAGGTGGAGAAAGGAAGAGAGTGGGTGGAGAGAGAAAGAGAGTGAGTGGAGGAGAGAGGAAGAGAGTGGGAGGAGGGAGGAAGAGAGATGGTGGAGAGTGAGTGGAGGAGGGAGGAAGAGAGTGGGAGGAGGGAGGAAGAGAGATGATGGAGAGAGGAAGAGAGTGAGTGGAGGAGGGAGGAAGAGAGATGGTGGAGAGAGGAAGAGAGTAGGTGGAGGAGGGAGGAAGAGAGTGAGTGGAGGAGAGAGGAAGAGAGATGGTGGAGAGAGGAAGAGAGTGAGTGCAGGAGGGAGGAAGAGTGAGTGGAGGAGGGAGGAAGAGAGATGGTGGAGGGAGGAAGAGAGTGGGTGGAGGAGAGAGGAAGAGAGTGGGAGTACAAAGGAGTACAAAGGAAATCAAGCAACAACAGTCCTAGTGACCCTTCTAGGCTGCTTGTACTCCAAAACACTGAGGATCAAGTGTCCAAACAGTGGTTTAGAGTGGGTAAGGGAACATTGGAAAGGGAACTACTGCCCTAGAACTAATGTCCAGGATTAGGAAGTTAGTAGGGGACAGATGGGTTAGTAACTGAGGGGGGGATAAAATAAAGTTATTCATTTACAAACGCAGTCAGTCGCGGGTTTGATGCGAGATATTTGTCTAGGCGGAGTTTAAATGAATCAACGGTGCTGCAGTCTATAACGTCTCGGGGAAGCCCATTCCACAAGTTGACAACTCGATTGAAGAAGAAAATCTTAGATTCGTGTGAGTTAAAAGATTTACCAATAATTTTGCAACCGTTTCCCCGCGTGTAATTAGATTGGTCGATAGTGAAGTACTTACTACAGTTCATATTGTCGATGCCTTTGATGATTTTGAACACTTGAATTAAGTCACCTCTTAATCTGCACTGGGTTAAAGGAAATAAATTTAATTCTCTAAGACGATCTTCGTATGGTTTGTTCTTTAGGCTAGGTATCATTTTGGTAACTCTACGTTGAACTCGTTCTAGCTTGTTTATATCTTTTTGGTAAAAAGGGCACCAGGATTGAACGCAGTATTCCAGAAGAGGGCGGACTAAGGAATTGTAAAGGGTTAGGATAACTTCTTTGGATTTATGCTCAAATGACCTGCCTATAAAGCCAATTATTTTGTTTGCCTTCTTAACAACTTCTGAACATTGTTGACTCGGTTTTAGGTTACTCGATATTGTTACTCCCATATCGGTTTCTCTGTTTACATTCTTAAGCTGAGTGCCATTCATCGAATAGTTTGCTTTCTCATTTAGGTATCCGATATGTAGTACTTACATTTATCCGCATTGAAACTCATTTGCCAAATTTGGGCCCAACATGACAATTTATCTAGATTGTGTTGCATATCGTCAACTTGATCTTTTGAGAGTTCGCTATTTGCAATTTTTGTATCGTCAGCAAATTTTGAGATTGTACAGGTGAGACCCTCATCTATGTCGTTGATGTAAATTAGAAAGAGAATTGGTCCTAGTACCGATCCCTGGGGTACCCCGCTACTTACATTGGTCCATTTAGATGCCTTACCGTTTATGACTACTCTTTTCTTTCTGTCGCTGAGCCAATTTTCTATCCATTTCAACACACCGTCTTGTATTCCATGCGCTTTTAGTTTTAGCAGTAAACGTTTGTGGGGAACTTTGTCAAAGGCCTTTTGAAAATCAAGGTATAGGGAGGAGGGAGGAAGAGAGATGGTGGAGAGACGAAGAGAGTAAGTGGAGGAGGGAGGGAGAGAGTGAGTGGAGGAGGGAGGAAGAGAGATGGTGGAGGGAGGAAGAGAGTGGGTGGAGGAGGGAGGAAGAGAGATGGTGGAGAGAGGAAGAGAGATGGAGAGAGGAAGAGAGTTGGTGGAGGAGGGAGGAAGAGAGATGGTGGAGGGAGGAAGAGAGATGGTGGAGAGAGGAAGAGAGTGGGTGGAGGAGGGAGGGAGAGAGATGGTGGAGGGAGGAAGAGAGTGGGTGGAGGAGGAAGGGAGGGAGGAAGATGTATGGTGGAGGAGGGAGGAAGAGAGATGGTGGAGAGAGGAAGAGAGTGGGTGGAGGAGGTAGGAAGATGTATGGAGGAGGGAGGAAGAGAGTGGGTGGAGGAGGGAGGGAGGCGTATGTATGGTTTAGGAGGGAGGAAGAGAGTGGATACAAAGGAAGTCAAGCAACAACAGATCTAGCTACTGCTCGAGGTTGCTTGTCCTCTAAATCACTGCTGCTCAGAGGGTGGTTTAGAATGGGTAAGGAACAATTGGAAAGGGATGTACTGCCCTGGGGCTTAAGTTCATGGCAAGGTTAGGCGATGTTAGTAGGGGACGATTTGGATACATAACACAACTATAAGTGATCCTTCGTGTATCTGGGGAAAAGTAAGTAACATGATGGTGGATGGTGGTGGAAGGAGGAGGAAAGTGCAAGAGGAAGGATTATTTAAGGATAGAAAAGAGTGGGTGGAAGAAAGTGGAAGCAGGAAGGAAGAAGAAAATGGAAGAGGAAGGAATATGAGAGTATGGAAGATAGATAGGTGGATGATGGGGGAAGGAAAGAGGATGGAAGAGGGAGGAAAACAGTGGGTGAAGGAGGGAGGAAGAAAAAAGAAGAGAGGAGGATAGGAAAGATAACGAAGAAAGGGTAAGACTGAGTGAAAGAAAGAAGGGTGGAAAAGGGAGGAAGGAGGAGGAGGGGGGGGGAGGGCGGAAAAGGGAGGGAGGAGGAGGATGGAAAAGGGAGGGAGGGGGAGGGCGGAAAAGGGAGGAAGGAGGAGGATGGAAAAGGGAGGGAGGGGGAGGGCGGAAAAGGGAGGAAGGAAGGAGGAGGATAGAAAAGGGAGGGAGGGGCAGGGCGGAAAAGGGAGGAAGGAGGAGGATGGAAAAGGAAGGGAGGGGAGGGCGGAAAAGGGAGGAAGGAGGAGGGTATTTACAGGGAGTACTTGCATTATAACTTTTCATACTTGTATTCTTATTATAACAGCTTAAGTATAAGTATCATTGTATTTCTTGTTTTACATACATCTGGTGTAGCCTACAGGAAAAGCCAGGATGTATTCATTTGACCTTTCAGAGGAACGGGTCAAGGGAATCACTGTAATCATCATATCTGATTTGCCTTCTATCACGTGATAGGGACATGGTTGAGGTGTGATCGGGGTGTACTCACCTAATTGTAGTATACAGGGTTTGAGCCTAAGCTCTGTTGTCCTGTCTCTCTCTCTACATTTATCCAATTTTGCTTTAAAAGTTTGGATATTTCTTGCTCCCACCACCTCCCCATCCAACTTATTCCAACACTCAATGCTTCTATACGGGAAGCTGAACTTTCTTACATCAGACTTACATATAACTTTCCTCAACTTACAATCATGACCCCTGGTTCTTCCCTCGTCCCTCACCACAAAATCTCCCTTGTCGATCTTCTCAAAACCTTTCACACACTTAAACATCATGATCATGTCACCTCTCTCTCTCCTCTCCCTCAGCGTTGGCAGCTTTAGCCTCTCCAATCTCTCCTCATAAGGCAGGTCTCTAAGGCTAGCTATCATCTTAGTGGCAACTCTCTGAACTCTTTCCAGTTTTTTATTATGTTTTATAAGGTGTGGAGACCACACCACTGCTGCATACTCCAGTCTTGGTCGTATTATTGTCCCTATTATTTTTGCTAACATCTCTTCATCTAAATAATTCAGAGCTATTCTCATGTTAGTCAACACTGCATAGGTTTCACCAGTTATTTTATTTATATGCTGTTCAGGTGACAAGCTGTCTGCCACAACTACCCCTAGGTCTTTTGCTTTCACAGCTTTACTAATTATTTCATCTCCTATTTTATATCCCCAAGAAGGTCTATATTTACTTTTTCCCATCTCAAGAACCTGACACTTACTCGTGTTGAATTCCATTTTCCAAGTTTGACTCCACTCATATAACTTATCTAGGTCTCTCTGTAATTCTTCACAACTACTCCTACTTGTAATATGCTTCATTAATTTTGCATCATCAGCAAACATAGATATATATGAGCCTATTCCCATTTGAAGGTCGTTGATGAAAACCAAAAACATGATTGGGGCCAACACCGATCCTTGAGGCACTCCGCTTTTTACCCTTTTCCACGAGGAGAACTTTCCTTTTATTACTGTTCGCATTTCCCTCCCAATTAAATAGTTTTCCATCCACTTTAATAATACTCCCTCAACCCGCCCCACAGTCCTGAGCTTCCACAACAATCTCTTATGAGGCACCTTATCAAATGCCTTCTTGAAATCTAAGTAAATACAATCTACCCACCCCTCCCTCCCTTGTACAATGTCAATTACCCTATCATAGTAACTCAACAAATTTGTGGTACACGAATGACCTTTTCTGAACCCGAAATGCTTGCTTGAAATTATTTCCCTCTCCTCCAACATACCCACCCATCTTTTTCTAATAATATTTTCACAAAGCTTGCATATAACACTCGTTAAGGATACCGGTCGATAATTTAGCGGGTCTTCTTTATTTCCACTTTTATATATTGGAGTTATATTTGCTTGTTTCCATTCTAAGGGAAGTTCCCCCTTGTTTAATGAGTGTTGAACAATATTAAAAATAGGTCTCACTAGTTGTTCAGAACATTCTCTTAATACCCATCCAGCAATGTTATCTGGGCCCATAGATATTCTCACGTCCAATTCTTCCAACAATGATTTTAGTTCATCCTTGTTGACTTCTATCGACTCTAGTCCCTGTATCTCGTTCAATTCCACCACAGGTTCTACATAGTCATCCTCCTCCACAAACACGGATGTTAATGTATCATTCATAATTTCACACATACCCACTGTGTCTTCATATAATTGACCCTCTACCCTAAGCTTTGTTATTTTGTCCTTTATTTTGTTTTGCCGTTGATATAACTATAGAACAGTTTGGGTTCTTTATTACATTTGTTTACTATATCTTTTTCAAAGTTCTTTTTCTCCTCTCTTATAGTCTTGACATAGTTGTTTCTAGCATTCTTATACTCATTCCATTTTTCCTCAGTATGTCTCCTTCTCACTTTATTCCATGCAGAGTCCTTTTTGTTCTGGGCAATGTGACATCGCATGTTAAACCACTCTTTCTCCTTAGCCAGCTTTCTATCCTTAAATGTTGGTACATATTTATCTACCCCCTCCCTGTAAATGTCTAGTAACATGGTGTATTTTACCTGAATATTCTGTTCTTGCTCAATAAATGACCAATCTATATTTGCAAAGTATCCTCGTAATGATTCATAATCCGCCTTACTATAATTTAGTCTATATTCCCTATGTTCCTCCTCTCTGCCTTCCAGAAATTCCACTGTCAATTCAAATTCAATGACAGCATGATCGCTTTTTCCCATGGGACTCAAATATGTTAGGTTCTTATTTCTTGGGGGTCTTTGGTGAATAATAAGTCGAGTCTTGATGGTTCATCACCTCCTCTAAATCTTGTATTTTCCATAACGTGTTGTGTTAATAGATACCCCATTGTTAGTTCAAGAAATTTGCTACCCCAAGTATTTTCATTTGAACCCGCATCCAAACATTCCCAATCCACCTCCCCGCAATTAAAGTCCCCTGCAAGAATAAGCCTATTTTTCCTTTTAAAAATAATTTCCAACATACGCAAGGTTTCCAAAATTAATTCATTATATTCATCGTTGCTCCAAGATTTAGTCTTAGGAGGTAAATAAATTGATACAATGTCCAATTTTGACCTATCATTATCCTCAATTTCAACTGCTACCACTTCAGCAATGCTATCACCAAGTTTTAATTCTTTAGCAGTAATTTTATTATCTACCATGATCAACACTCCTCCTCCTCCTAGCTTTCCTAACCTGTCTCTTCTCCATGTACTGTATCCTGCACAACTAATTATATTCGTGTCTACCTCCTGGTTAAGCTTAGTTTCAGTCAAACATACTACCCCGGGCCTCTCTCTCTTTACATATTCGTCAAACTCAATTTTTTGGAAATTAACCCATCAATATTTGTATACATGAACTTAGCGTTTCCAGTATTTTCCCTATTTTTCTCGTCCCTGCCCGTTCCTTTCTTTTTTGTACGTACCCCTCCCATTTTATTTCCTAGCTTGTCTCCTCTTCTCTTGTTTCCACCTGGACTGTTTCTCGCTCCGTTTCCACCTCCCCTCCCTCTGCCTCCACTTGGACTGTTTCTCTCTCTATCTCCACCTCCCCTCTCTCTGCCTTCTCCCCCGTCACCCGCACCATCTCCTTTTCCCTCCCTACTTCGTCCCTTCGCTTTATATACCATTTCTTGAGATTTCCCTCCCGCACTCTCCAGAAAAACTTATTTTCGTCTTCTTTCGTCCTTTCTCCATTCTTTACATTTGCCTCGGTTTGCAATTCCTTTCTTATGTTTCGATCCTCAATACTCATGTCTTTTCTAATTGTAATTTTCTTAAACTTGCTGGTCAAGTTAAGTCTCCATGTTACGTTCATTTTTGCATCCACTGTTACCCTAGACCTAAACTGCACTCTCATTGGCCTTGTGTTTCCCTTACTATATTTACCCATTCTCCTAACTTCTTCAATATCATATCTCCAGTTGTTTCCTTCTTCATCGACATGCTTGATCAATGTTTTTACCTTATTAATTTCTTCCTTATCCCTAGCTTTCCTCTCAATAATGTGCTCCTCTATATCCCCAAATACAATAATACACTTATTTCTATCTATTGTTTCACGCAGGACCTGTTCATTTCTCCTCATAGCTTTTACTACCACTGATTCTAAATCTTTATTTTCCCTTTCTGATTGTTTCTTTTGTTCCTCCATGATTTCCTTCATTGCCACTTCCTTCACTTTTCCTCCTTCGTCATTAACCCATTTATTGTGTTTCTCCTTAATCTCCTCCACATGTGTTTTCATTTCCTTGGTTTGCCCTTTGTATTCTTCAAGTTGCAATCTTAAAGCTTCATTTTCGTCCCGGAGTTGCCCCATATGAGTTTGAATTTCTTTTAGGCTAGCCCGACTCAAATCTTGTCCAGGCTCGATGTCCCCAGCCTGAGCACCACATATTGAACATATAGCCTCAATCTGTGAACTAACACTCACCTTCCACTCCTGCATATCCTCCTTCCACCTTTTAATGTCATTCAGCTCACGTATAACTTTCCCTAGAATGCCCTCGGTCTCACCGACTTCAAATCCATCAAAGTCAGCCATATTTGTTTACATCCACTCGCATTCATAATCGCTTGAATTATTTTTATCACTCGAAATATCCTCACTTGATTTTAATCTCAAATTATTTTAATACTGCATTATAATACAGGACAACACAAAATATCCTTATACTCAAGTTAGGTGAGTTTATTTGACGAGCGCTGTAAACAGCTTGCTAGATCAGCTGATTTTCGGGAGCGTGGGTGCGGAGGTGTTGTCTCGTCGGTGGTTCGTGTGTGTTCGTGTGGATTACATGACTTGTGTTATGGGTGCGATTGAAAATTTAAACCACCCCTTTTATGTAATCTTGGCAGGTACTGGTTAAGAGTTCTGTAAAATACCTAATGTATGGTAAGACGTCATTTAGAGGCATTTAGAGGGCGCAAACCGATGTCATATAAGGCTGAACTAACGACATTTGGCAGGAGAGAAGCGGGCCCCATCCATTGTTGACAGAGAGGGGTCAGAGGGGAGCGTCTGTACTCTGCCGGATACCTTACCCTCTACGCATGCGCGAAAATGTAAGTCTCCCGTGGCCCCGTTCCCCGCGTTTAAATAAACCGTTCAAACCATTCCTGCCAGCTCGCTCTGTAGTACAGTCACTAGAGTTCCCGCCTGGCATTCAGATATCCAGTGTTTGATCCCACTCGAAGTTTAGTATATTTTTATATTTTTATTTTGTTCTTTGTGTTATGTTATATTATATTATATTATATTAGGGTTAGGTTAGGTTAAGTTAGGTTAATCTAATCTAATATAATATAATATTTGTACATTTTCGGCAGTGGGCGGGGCCTGGGGTAAGGTATCCGGCTGAGTATAGACCCTCCCGGTCAGAGGCCAGTCGTGATAGTGAAAGCCAGACATATATAATTGTATTATTTGCTTATTTAATCTTGAATTCTATATAGTACTTCTGAATAAGTTCTAAGCTTCCATTCAATAAATTGGATGTGAAGTACACTTAAGTTTCAGTTTCCTTTACATTATATCTTTAAGGTCTGATAACATTATATATACATTTAATAATTATTGTCCCTAATATACAGGGAGTGGTGGCAGTCTTTTGAGAGTTACTAAAACAAGATATAACTCTAATCTTTAGTCTCCATTATAAAAGGTAGGAAGGAGGAGGGTGGAAAAGGGAGGGAGGAGGAGGGTGGAATACAGTAATAAAAGTCCTCAGCAGTCCCAAGCAATGTGGCAAAAATGGCAGGAGAGGCCACCTATCCACCTCCAAAGATGAGGCATCACTGGCTCTTGTCACCCTTCAGTGGGTCTAATATAAGCTGAGAAGTGTTGCCAACACGGGAGCAGTGCTCAAAACGTTGTGGTAACTCGTACAGGGTTTTACAGGCAGTTACAAGGAAAGTACATTACTGACGTATATACTGTATACGGCGCTGGGACTGGGGGGTTACTTATCTACTGACAGGGGAGGTGTGGTGGAGTGGTCTTGCCACTGGCCTGGTAATCTAAAGGTCCCGGGTTCAAATCCCGATGTATCAATGGGAAGATATTATTGGGATGGAATTTGTGCTGTACCTGGTATCAGTGCATTACCACAAGCCCACCGAAACGTCAATAAAATACCCTCATTGTTCCCTGATTAAATAGCACTGTATGAATATTCCCATATTCAAAATATGCTATAGGGGTGCAATGCCTGGTGAGTTATCTGCTCAACAGGTGGTGTTGTGTGTGTGTAAGTGTGAGAGTCCGAGTGTAGGGGGTGAGACAGTGAAGCACGGGAACAAGGTGGCTTCAGAGATGGGGTCGTTTCGGGCCATGAGTGAGCACCGTGCCTCATGTGAAGGCAAGATGGCAGGTGCTCGTTGTACTCTACGTGCTTCACTGTCTCACTCCCTAGACTGGAACAAGACCTCACGGGCTTCACTGTTCATTGTAAAGCGGTGAATGTTAAGGCTCTCAGCCTATGCCCGAGAGGAAGTAAGTTGGAATATAGAAAAAAAAAAAAAAAATAAAATAATAATAATAATATACGGTGCTGGGATTGGAGGGGAAAGGAAAGTGAGATTGAGGAAAGTAAAAAATAAAAAAAAATAAAAAATAATATATATATATACTGTATATATATATATATATATATATATATATATATATATATATATATATATATATATATATATAATAATAATAATAATAATAATAATAATAATAATAATAGCACTTATCTCTTCTTAAACGAATATATTGTACATTGAAAGATATATACCGCGAAGGAGAATATAAGAGGTCAGGCTGAAGGAATGCATAAAGTGAAGGAAAACAATATATATATATATATATATATATATATATATATATATATATATATATATATATATATATTATTATATAGAAACGTCGAGGAAAACTATAAAGCGTGAAGGCAATGTAGGGGTAGAAGGAGTATAAAGGAGGTCAGGTTGAAGGAGGGGCCTCAGGGGTTGGGGGAGAGGAGCGGGGGAGGTCAAGGAGGAGGGGGGAGAGAGAAGGGGATAATGAAGAAGAAAGGAGATATTAGTAGATAAAGAGAAGAGAGGAAGAGACAATATTAGATAAAGATAAAAAATAGGATGAGATAACACGAGAGAGAGAGAGAGAGAGCAAGGGGGAAATATGGAACACTGGTCTGGTCCCTGCTGATAATGGGAAGAGGAAATAGTGAGGAAAGGAGGAAAAGCGGAAGGGGAGAGGAGGATGGTGGATAACGAAAGGTTGAGAAAGAAAACGAAAGAGGAGAGGGGAGAAATAGGAAGGAACGAAAATGGTAAATATTGAAGAACAGATCGAGGAAGAACTGGGAGAAGAAAGGCAAATAAAAGAGAGTAAAAAGATAGGGGAAATGGTGAGGAATGAAGATGATAAATAGGGAAGAGCTGAGATAGAGGAAGAAAGGGGAGAAAATTAACAAATGGAATAAAAAGGGAGAAGAAAGACAAATAAAAGAGAGTAAAAGTAAAATGGGGGATGGTGATGAAATGGGGAGGAATGAAGTTGGTAAATAAGGAAGAGCTGAGATAGAAGAGTATAGAGGAGAAGAAAGACAAATAATACAAAATAAAATATAAGAAAGGGGAAATAGGGAAGAATGAAGATGGTAAAATTGTTATGCCAGGGTTTTTACCGGGGTTTTAATTGGTGTTTGGTAGGTTCTACTTGACTGGAGAAGTTAAAATCACACAACACATGCACAAAAGAAGTAAAGGGTAAAATATAACACTGAGTAAATCTATAGTTCAACATTTAATAATAGCGTAATACGTAGAGCGAAACACTTAAATACACTAGCACAATGGATATATAAATTGGTCCTAGCACGGGCGAGAATCCAGGAGGTAACTAGGAATACAGTTGACAATCTCTCTCTCTTAGATCATATACTCGTATACACCTTAAGGACACTGGTGTGGTATTGTAATTATCACTTTGATTTATACACTTCTCTCTCTCTCGTTAGTTAAAGAGATACCCCTGGGTTGCACTGGTGTAAGAATTGGTTATTACTTTGCTCTTTTTATGTAAATAAAAGATACGCCGGGTCGCACTGGTGTAGGAATAAAATAGAGTTTTAAACACGTTACTCTATTACACTGATAATAACCTAAGTGATACACCGGGTTCGCACTGGTGTAGAGAATTAAATAGAGTTATAAATACGTTACTCTATTACACTGATAATAACATAAGTGATACACCGGGTTTGCACTGGTGTAGAGATTAAAGATACTACCCTCTGTAGCACTCCTAATCTAACACTCTGTAGATCTGAAGCTGAAGGCACAGGAGAGGATGAGGTGAGAGTTGCCAAGTCCTTTCGTCTATGTTCCGTTGAGCCTCTTAGGTGGTCCTGCTGTGTGGAAGATGTGGATAGGGATACAGATGGATTAGTTGGCTTTGGGTCTTGAATGGTAGTTCCTTAATGTCATGACATAGGGTGCATACCATCGGACTAATGCGAGCATGAACTAGGACATGTCCTGAGTTATGGCTGCTCGGCTATCCTGACCTTTATACTAATCGGTGATAAAGTTCTGTTCCGGTACTCTGACTTAGGGTCTTAAATACAGAGTCTCTAGTGTCATGACACAGCGACTAGGTATCGGGCTAACGCAAGGAAATAGTAAGATCATGAACTTGCTAGTTTCACTCGATTTGCCACTGACTGACCGTTATAAGAGTGTTCAAAGAACCCAAGTTCGGTGTTTAGACCTTTTTACTGCATATGTCCTTGACCATGGTGTTGGACAGATACATTATGGACTTATATATGCTAAGTGCCGTTATTCAGACGGTATCTCGCAAAGACCTAACCATTAGAGTACGCTTACCATGGCAAGATATACTTTAATAGTTTTGGTAGAGTGCAGGATTGATATTAAAAGTCAGTTTGTGGCACGCCCTTCGGTGCTACTTCTAATATCAAACTTGTAGCCTAATAGAGATCTTAATGTGGTCATTATGCCATGGCATGTAACAATAGTTCACCTAATAGGGAAAAGAACTCCTCAGACCTTAAAGAATATCCACCATGGCTTCAATTACTTCCTGAATGGGAGGTTTAATTCTTAGGCTCAAACTCTTACATGTAAGGTAATTCAAGCCCTTGAATTGCTTGCTCTACCTGGTTCTGGTCGGGATAGTGATGACTTTGGCTTCTATGTCCCAGGGCTGGTGTTTGAAGGTCAGAAGGTCATAAGTACAGGGGGCATATTTAGGGGGGATTAGGTAGACCTCCCTAGAAGTTCGCGTGCTGGTGGTGGGGCATCTGCGAGGAAGATCGGCGCATCCGAACAGGTGATATTTGTTTATGCTGGTCCTTCTTCGTTTGGCTATAATTATATTATCTTTCGCTTCTGAGTTTCCTTATGGTCGAAGGTGATCTTTATTGTTTTTCCTGGTGTGGGTGGTAGAGGAGGATTTATGGTAGCAATTCTGGCTTCCCGGGTGGGTATTCTGGCATAGTGGAGCACTTTGGGCTTTGGGTAGCCATTTTGTAGTTGTTTGGTCTTGGTTTGGTTATTCTTGTTGGCGGGTGGTATTGTCGATGGTTTCTTGTTTGGTGGTGAATTTTCTTTCTCTGGTTGCTGTTTTTTTCTTCTTGCTCTTTACTTCTTCCTTGTTTGTCCGGGGTGTGGTGGCTTGCGGCATTCTTTGGTGTTTTGTTTCCTTCTCTTTAGTTTCTCCTTCCATTTTTCTCTTCCATTTTCCTTGTTGGGCTGGCATGGTGTTTATTTTTAATTTGGGTAATTTAGTAAATAAGGAAGAGCTGAGATAGGGGAAGAAAGGGGAGAAGAAAGACAAGTAAACTAGGGTAAAAAAAGATAGCGCAGATGGTGAGGAAAGGGGGAGGACTGAAGATGGTAAATAAAGAAGAGCTGAGATAGGGGAAGAAAGGGGAGTAGCAAGAAAATGGAATAAAAGGTAGATAAAGCACGATAATATTGGGTAGGGTTCTACACTGTTTCAAATATTCCGATATAATTACAGTCACGGGACAGGCAACAATATCGCCAACATAATACCGTAATAATAATCCCTTCAGCACTATGACGCACTTTTCCTTTTATGCTGGCTAAAATTAGGCTATTATATTTAGTTTAAAAAGGACCTATGTTAGTCAGAGGGTTTATTGAGATCAGATTTGCCCCTTTGAGTCCTAGAGGTAGATTAAAAGCTAAAGAAAATCGTCTAATGGTAATCAGAATATGATGAAAATTACGTCATCGTGCTGAAGGGGTTAACAGTCATAAGCATACCTAACATAACCATTAACATAACTATAGTTCTTTGATATGTTATTACCGTAATTTAGAGGCATGATACATACTATTTATATATCTATTGCCGGATGCCTTTCTCCACTTTCTGAGGGTAGCCATATACAAAACGCCCCCAAGCAGACCCGTGAGAACAACCCGTGCCAGTATATTTAAAGCCTTACAGGATTGACCACTCAACGTCCATCTCCGAGGCGCTCTATATATCTTTTTAGCACTATTTGTTTTGTTTTAACGGTGGTGGGTGGTTAGTTCATCCACTAACCTGATTCACCCTTAGTGAGCAGTAAAGATTTGTATAAGGTTGTCTCCCCTAGATGGGTTGCCGAACAAGGTTGATGAATCCTATCCACCCATAATACAAGCAACAGTACGGTAATCTAGTGTTATTAATTTCACTCCAACAACAAACGCCTCCCAAAGAAATTAATGAAAGAAAGCATGTGATCAACCGATATTCGAACCTGTGTTACCACATACAGATTTTAAACACTCTAACCATTACACCATCAAGGCAGTTAAAAATATAATAGCCATGGCTAGAATTAAGAACATAAGAACATAAGAACATAAGAAAATGGGAGTCTGCAAAAAGCCGATCGGCCCATACAAGGCAGATTCCTGTCACACCCAACCCCAATTACAAGGCCCAATTATAGACCCATCTCACTAATACCTTGAGTACTGACCCCACCAAAACGGTCAGATATTACGGGGGTCTGCTGAGCGCCGATTGGCCCCACCTGGTAGATCCCCCTCACACCCAACCCATCTCGTCCATATGCCTATCTAATTTTATCTTAAAGCTCCCTATCGTTCTTAATCCCACTATATCACTTGGTAGCCTATTCCACCCATCTACAACTCTGTTACCAAACCAATATTTGCCTATATCTTTTCTGAAACGAAATGTATCTAATTTGAAACCATTTGTACGAGTTCTTTCGCTATCACTGAGCTTTAGTACATTTTTCATGTCTCCTTTATTAATCCCACTAACCCACTTGAATACCTCTATCATGTCACCTCTAACTTTGCGTCTCTCTAATGAATGTAAGCCTAATTTCTTCAACCTTTCTTCATACGGAAGATTTCTAATATTATGGATCATTTTTGTCATTCTACGTTGTACTCTCTCCAATGAATCTATGTCCATTCTGTAATAAGGACACCAACATTGAACAGCATAATCCATATGGGGTCTCACTAATGACAAGTAAAGTTTTAAAGATAACATCAGCAGTTCTGTTACTCACACTCCTAGATATGAACCCGAGAATCCTGTTTGCCTTGTTACGAACGCTTATACATTGTTTTCTAGGCTTCAAATCATTGCTAACAAACACACCTAGATCTGTCTTACAGTCTGAGTTTTCTAATTCCATATTAGCTAGTTTATATTTAAAATTTGTATGCATCTTCCCTATCTTTAATACCTTGCATTTGTCAATGTTAAACTTCATCTGCCATTTTACTGGCCATTCGTGTAAGGTATCTAGATCCCTTTGCAGACACTCTATATCTCTAACTGAATCAATTTTTCTCCCCATTTTGGTATCATCTGCAAATTTACTTATCCTACTAGTTATACCTAAATCAAAGTAATTTATGTATATAATAAACTACAGAGGACCTAATACAGATCCCTGGGGGACACCACTCTTGACTGATCCCCATTCTGACTTAGTACCATTTATGCTGACTCTCTGCTTCCTACCAATTAGCCATGACCTAATCCATCCTAACAACGCCCCACCTATTCCATGTGCCTCAACCTTTCTCATCAATCTCTCATGAGGGACTCTGTCGAAAGCTTTACTGAAATCTAAATATATAATATCATATGACTTGTCATTATCTACTGCTTCATATACCTCTGAGAAAAAACTAAGCAAATTAGGAAGGCAAGAACGTCCATGAGTAAATCCATGCTGAGAAGAATTGATTAAGTTAAATGTTTCTAAGTGGTTTCTCATTTTCCTAGCAATAATTGACTCTATAGTCCTACAGACCTAAACAGGCGGTTATGGGCGCGGTCACCTACCCTTACACTGGTGCCACCTGTCCACTTGACCCTTTCCGTACGACAACCTTTCCAAATTACTCTCGCTACCTCCCTCCCCCCCCCCCCCCTTCAAGGTCAATGTAGGGAGATCGGCTCTCTCTCTATAATATACTGTATGTGTAAGACTGTGTAGCCCACATGAATGCATAGATTATTATTACTATTTATCTCTCTCTCACTCACCCTACACACCTAACCCCCCCCCCATACACCACACCACACTTGCATCCACTTAATCCCCCCCTCCCAGTTTTGTGGCACTCTCGCTCTCTCTCTCTCTCATATATATATATACAGTATATATATATATATATTGAGAATATATCACAAATACACGTGAGCCACTAAATGTTTCTAGTCTCTAAGTGGGGATCGAACCGTCGACCATCAGGACGATAGCCGACGCTTTAATCAATTACACCATGGCAGTCTGCCGTGGTGTAATTGATTAAATCGTCGGCTATCGTCCTGATGGTCGACGGTTCGATATATATATATATATACAGTATATATATATATATATATATATGTATATGTATGTACGTATGTATGTACTGGTAATATATTACCATTTTATATTTTTACTTTTTTTCCACACCACCCAAGAGGTAAAAGTTTCGGCGCATTTTTTTTTAAGAGGTTTCCCCTCTGTACCATCTGTACCATCTGTTTTGTCTGACTATGCAAGTGGTGGGGCGATTTGGAGCAGCTTCCATTGTGGATGGTGTCAAAGTCAGGAATGAAATGAAGTGAGAGTATAAATTTCGTGTGCCTGGCAGCGCGCCATCACGTGAAATTTGTGATGAGTTTTTTTGGCCGACGTCTGACAACGTCGCAGTAGCCTTGTTACCAAGCCTGTATACAATGTCCATTGAATTTACTAATAAGCGAATTAATTATAAAAAACAATAAAGCTTTTTTGTACCTGTAGAAATAGCCTGAGCATTTCAAACCAACTTAAGGTACTTAATACCGAAAATAATATATTTTCGTTGTTAGGGGTTATACATGTGGCACCAATGTAAAGGGAGTAACCGGGGGTAGGACCGCCTGTTAAGATATGTTTGACTATAGTAGCTTTCCTATGATTGAAGTGAGACTAATGGGACGGTAATTGGATGCTATTGATTTATCACCTTTTTTGAAAATCTGAACTACATTTGCAAGCTTTACTATACCTGTTTCTAATGAATTGTTAAAAACAAATGTTAATGGGTAACTTAACTCATCTTTGCATTCTTTTAATACTCTAGCATATACCTCATCAGGCCCAGGCGATTTCTGAGGTTTCAGTCTGTCAATTTCCTTAAGCACATCATTTCTACTTATAGTAACCGTACTTAACCTATTTTCTATACTATCGCTATATACCTTACGGACTTCTGGAATCTGTGCCAAATTTTCATTAGTGAAAACGGATAGAAACTGACTATTTAATGTACTGCACATTTCTAAATAATGTTCTGTCATTTCTCTTATCGAAGTTTTAAGGGGGCCTATTTTATCTCTAACTTTAGATTTATATAGCTGGTAAAAAGCCTTAGGGTTATTTTTTGAGTCATTGGCTATCCTGATTTCATATTTTCTTTTGTCTGTCCTAATACCTTTTTTAACCTCTTGATAGATTCTGATAGTAAGCAAGTAGGTGAATTTTGCCTTTCTTAATTTTTCTATATATTCCTCTCCTTTTTCCTAGAAGGTCTAATAGTCTATTATTCATCCATTTGGGTTGGTTCTGTGTTGATCTAAATTTTCTTTTGGGGATATATTTATTTTGCGCATTGTGGAGTGAAGAAATAAAATGATTATATGTAGCTGTCAAATTATCCTGAGTTAACCCGTGGAGCCCCGGCTAGTTTTGTAATGTTTGCGCACCAGAACCCGGCCGGTTTTCAAAAAATGGTTTTATTCCAGAAACAATAGCGAATGGGTTAGGAATGAAGGAAAAACCACGAAAAACCGCTCAAAAAGCTTAAAAAATGGTCCTACGGAGCCCCCGAAAACTGATTTTACAAGAGTACAAAATTGAAGGCAATTATCCCCAAAAAAAAACAGGTTATTGCGCGCTCGCGCGCACGCACATGGACTTTGAGAGTTTTCAACCATCGGCACGGTTGCGTGGGATACGTACACAGTTCCCATACAAATCTGAGCCCTCTTGAGTGGCTACACCTGAGGTTACGGTCGGCGCAATTAGGGTGACGCGTCAGGCGCGTCTCTGGGGCTGTGCGTTACATACATCGCCGACGCGTCAGACGCGTCGCTGGGGCTGTACGGGTTAAGACGGATATCTGAGAGAGAGTATGTTCATTAGCGCACCGGAGTCCACTTAATAGTTTAACCATAGGATCGACTCTTAAGGCTCTTCTTAATCCACCATAATTGGCTTTTCTGAAATCTGGGATAAGTGTCGTATTCTCTTTAGCCTTTCCTGTCCATTGTATGTTAAAATTAATTGATTTATGATCGCTATTTCCTAGTTGGTCTCCTATCTCTACATTATTTATCATTTGTTCATTATTACTGAGAACTAAATCGAGGATATTATTACCTCTAGTAGGCGAGTCTATGAATTGAAATAAAAAACTATCCTGTACCGCCTCAATAAACTCTTTTGAATCTGAGTCGCCGATTTGATGCTGCCAATCAATATTCGGAAAATTAAAATCCCCCATAATACACACATTGCTAAACCTTGATGCTATTTCCACTTCCTGCCATAAAGCTGTAGGCCTACCTTCGTTTCTACCCATATTTGGTGGTCTATAAATAACTCCAATAATTATGGTCTCACTACCTTCGCTAACCTCTACCCAAACACTTTCGTTATCAGTATTTAGTCTAATACCTGATTTAATACAGCTTTTTAAAGAACCCCTGACAAACACTGCTATTCCGCCGCCCCTCCTACTTGTTCGGTCGCGTTTAAACAAACTATATCCTGGTGTATGGAATTCTGCTAAAAAATTTCTTAAGAACATAAGAACATAAGAAAATGGGAGTCTGCAGAAAGCCGATTGGCCTAAGCAAGGCAGATCCCTGTCCCACACAACCCCAATTACAAAGCCCAATTATAGGCTCAACACTCTAATACCCTGAGGATCATCTTACCAAAACGGTTAGAGATTAACGCAGGATTACGGGGGTCTGCAGAGCGCTGATTGGCCCAACCCGGCTGATCACCCTTCACACCCAACCCTTCTCGTCCATATGCTTATCCAATTTTATCTTAAAGCTCCCTACCGTTTTTAATCCCACTATAGCACTTGGTAGTCCATTCCACCCATCTACAACTCTGTTACCAAACCAATATTTGCCTATATCTTTTCTGAAACGAAATTTATCTAATTTGAAACCATTGGTACGAGTTCTTTCGCTATCACTGAGCTTTAGTACATTTGTCATGTCCCCTTTGTTAATCCCACTAACCCACTTGAACACCTCTATCATATCCCCTCTAACTCTGCATCTCTCTAACGAATGCAAACCTAATTTCTTCAACCTTTCTTCATATGGAAGATTTCTAATATTATGGATCATTTTGTCATTCTACGCTGAACTCTCTCCAATGAATCCATGTCCATTCTGTAATAAGGACACCAAAATTGGACAGCATAATCCATATGGGGTCTCACTAATGACAAGTAAAGTTTTAAGATAACATCAGCAGTTCTGTTACTCACACTCCTAGAGATGAACCCGAGAATCCTGTTTGCCTTATTACGAACGCTTATACACTGTTTTCTAGGCTTCAAATCATTGCTAACAAACACACCTAGATCTTTCTCGCAGTCTGAATTTTCTAATTCTAAATTAGCTAGTTTATACTTAACATTTGTTTGAATCTTCCCTATCTTTAATACCTTACATTTGTCAATGTTAAACTTCATCTGCCAATTTACTGACCATTCATGTAAGGTATCTAGATCCCTTTGGAGGCACTCTATATCGCTATCTGAATCAATTGATCTCCCCATTTTAGTATCGTCTGCGAATTTACTTATCCTACTAGTTATATCTAAATCTAGGTCATTTATGTATATCAAAAACAACAGGGGACCTAATACCGATCCCTGGGGGACACCACTTTTGACTGCTTCCCACTCTGACTTGGTACCATTTATGCGGACTCTCTGTTTCCTACCAATTAGCCATGACCTAATCCATCCCAACAACGACCCTCCTATTCCATGTGCCTCAACCTTTCTCATCAATCTCTCATGAGGGACTCTGTCGAAAGCTTTACTGAAATCTAAATATATAATATCATATGACTTGTCACTACAGGTATCTACTGCTCCATATACCTCTGAGAAAAAGCTAAGCAAATTAGTAAGGCAAGAACGTCCCTGAGTGAATCCATGCTGAGAAGAATTTATTAAGTTAAATTTTACTAAGTGGCTTCTAATTTTCCTAGCAATAATAGACTCTAGCAACTTTCCTATGATTGATGTGAGACTAATGGGACGGTAATTGGATGCTATCGATTTATCACTTTTTTGAAGATCGGAACTACATTTGCAAGCTTCCAAGCTTCTGGAACTAAACCTGTTTCTAATGACTTGTTAAATAAAAATGCTAATGGGCTACTTAACTCATCTCTGCATTCTTTTAATACTCTAGCATATACCTCGTCAGGACCAGGCGATTTTTGAGGTTTCAGTCTGTCAATTTCCTTAAGCACATCATTTCTACTTATACTAACTGTACTTAACATATTTTCTATACTATCACTATATACCATATTGACTTCTGGAATCTGTGCCAAATTTTCATTAGTGAAAACGGAAAGAAACTGACTATTTAATGTACTGCACATTTCTAAATCATTTTCTGTTATTTCTCCTATTGAAGTTTTTAGGGGGCCTATTACATCTCTAACTTTAGATTTATATAGTTGGTAAAAAGCTTTAGGGTTATTTTTCGAGTCACTGGCTATCCTTATTTCATAATTTATTTTTGCTTTCCTGATTTCCTTTTTGACCTGTCTTGATAGAGTCTGATAGTATATATGTAAATGATTTTCGCCTTTCTTTATTTTTCGATATATTCCTTTCTTTTTTCCTATAAGATCTATTAGCTTATTAGTCATCCATTTTGGTTGGTTCTGCGTCGATCTAAATCTTCTTTTAGGGATATATTTATTTTGAGCATTGTGGAGTGAAGCAATAAACTGGTTATATGTAGCTGGCAAGTTTAACTCTGGCATATCCTGACTTAATTGCTTAACAATAGGGTCCACCCTTAAGTCTCTTCTTAGCCCACCATAATCGGCTTTTCTGAAATCTGGGATAAGTGTCGTATTCTCTTTAGCATTCCCTGTCCATTGTATATTAAAATAAATAGATTTATGATCGCTATTTCCTAGGTGGTCACCAATCTCTACATTATTTATCATATGTTCATTGTTACTGAAAACTAAATTAAGAATATTAATACCTCTAGTCGGCGTATCTATGAATTGAAATAAAAAACTATCTTGTACTACCTCAATAAACTCTACTGAATCGGAGTCGCCTATTTGGTGCTGCCAATCAATGTTCGGAAAATTAAAATCCCCCATAATGCACACATTGCTAAACCTTGATGCTATTTTAATTTCCTCCCATAACGATGTTCCGCCATTTCTACTCATATTAGGCGGTCTATATATAACTCCATTAACTATGGTCTCACTACCTTCGTTAACCTCTACCCAAACACTTTCATTATCATTATTTAGTCTAATACCTGATTTAATACAGCTTTTTATTGTACTCCTGACAAACACTGCTATACCCCCGCTCCTCCTACTTGTTCGGTCATATTTAAACAAACTATATCCTGGAATATCAAATTCTGCTAAAAAATGCCTAGATTCTGTATTAATCCACGTTTCAGTTAGCGCTATTATGTCTATATTTTCTGTGCTAACGAGTGCTCTAAGTTCGTTCATTTTGTTACATAAACTCCTACAATTTGTATAATATACCCTCAACCTATTACTTTTATTTGCAACTAATTTTCTATTGTGTTTAGCTAACTTATTATTTCCTGTTGAACTACTAGCTCTAGACGGAAATTCTACTCTATCAGTATTCTCATCTTTACTATCAGTTACATGTATAGTGTTATCGATACTACTATTACACATCACTATATCCGCACTATCTTGACTGATTATTTCTATTTTACTCACTGGTTTGTCACATGAAGTACCTGCTCCATATGGAGACAGTATTTTACTTACACACCCAGGTTTTTTTAACGAAACCCCGCAACAATCTTGTCTAGTGAGCTGGTCTTGATTCTGTATTAATCCATGTTTCAGTCAGTGCTATAATGTCTATATTTTCGTTGCTAACAAGTGCTCTAAGTTCGTCCATTTTGTTACATAAACTCCTACAGTTTGTATAATATAATCGCAATTAATTTATTTTACTGGTATCGGATTTACCTTTATTTCTAACTGAATTCCCATCTTCTGTTACACCTTCAATATTTCTACTAGCAGTACAATTAAAATCCTGTGACTGAAATTGTCTATTCCTATCTGATGTACCAGTACGACAATTTACCCTATCTAGACAATTATTCTTACTCATATTCTCAGGCTTTATTTTCAGCGAAACCTTACAGGCAGGAGGTCCATCACCAATACCATTGCGATGGTTTTTCGAAAGTCATAATTTGCGATTTTTGTTGTTGTAAATTATAAGAATATTTCTTACAGTGTAGAATAGCTATACAAACTAGAAAACATTTTATATACCCTAAATATTCCCCAATACTTTGTTATCATTGTACATTGTGTTCTGCTATACTAAGAATAGAGCAGGTGAAGACAGAAAGAGGGTGTTAGGGAAATGAGGAAATGGAAACAGAATTAGTAATGATTGAGAGAGGGGACCAGCAAGAGTAATGTGAATAAAGAGGGGAACATTACGACCAAATGAAGGGGAAGGGTGTAGGGAAGGGTTTTGGCGAAGGGTGTGGGGAAGGGTTTGGGGAAGGGGGTGGGACGAGTGTGAGGAAGGGCGTGGGGAGGGGGGTGGGAAAGAGCGTTGGGAAGGGGGTGGGGAAGAGCGTTGGGAAGGGAGTGGGGAACGGTGATGGGAAAGAGTGTGGGGAAGGAGGTGGGGAAGAGCGTTGGGAAAGGTGTTGGGAAGGGTGTGGGGAAGAGCGTTGAAAAGGGCGTGGGGAAGAGCGTTGAAAAGGGCGTAGGGAAAGGGTTTGGGAAAGGGCGTAGACCGGACTTCTGCCGGTGCATTTTTCCGTATCTCGTAGAGGGGTCTTGGGGGTACTTTTTCTAAGCTTGATGGAGGTCTAAGGAAGAAGCTGACAAACTAATATATAAATATATAAACAAATATATATATATATATATATATACAGTATATATCTCCTTATAAACGGGTATGAAAAAAGAGTAGAAGTAGATGATAGTAAGGACAAATACATATGCATTAAGTAATACAAGTTATCGTATGAAAAAAGTGTGTATGTTCTAAAGGAGTACAAAGGAGAACAAGCAACAACACATCTATAGATCCTGGTAACTAAATTATCTAACCTATGTGAAAAAGGTAACGGTAGCGTAGTAAAGAGCGGTGCTATTCGTTTGTAAACGCAGAGAATCGGGGTTAAGAGGGAAATAGTTATATAGACACATTTTGAACGTTTCATCAGTAGCACACCCATGACTTTACTAGGTAGTCCATTCCATAACTTTACTACTCGATTGAAAAATATATGCTTTGCCTCATGTGAGTTAAAAGACTTGCCAATTATCTTATAACTATTTTCTCTAGTGCAATTTTAATTATCAATTGTAAAGTATTTATGCTGACATCCATATTATCAATACCTTTAAAGAGAGACAGAGAGAGTTACAAGGAATAGTTGGTATCTCAGAGACCTGCGTTCAGTCTACCCTATCAGGCAATAATGTTTCTGTTTGAGCAATCCTGTTTATGATCGCGCAGGGTGAACGACATTGGTAGCCAAACATTGATTCTTGTCGCTGAATGGTCAGTGGCTGTGAGCGCGAAATTCAATTTTTGTTGGCGATGTCTGCGAAGGTTTTAGGCCCTGTAACATGTGCCTTTTCGGTCTATAAATTTCAATCAATACATTTAAATAAATAACATCCATCAACATAGGCTATTGGCTAAGGTAGTCACACTGTCAGCTACAGTCAACATCCTTGTTCAAGCTCAAGACAGACGGTAGGCTAGGCTACCATCAGGCTATTATGTCTTATAATCTATCAGGAAATGTTGACAACGTTATTACGGTCCTTATCTGGCAAAGGTAGCCCTTTATTACCCGTGTAATTCTCAAACAATTCTCCGTTAGTCTATTGGGGAATTAAAAAGTATATATTATTTTCCTGGCGATGTATGAATAGGCTGAATTATATAGTTTATATATAGGTTATTGTTCTTTCCCTGACAATGTAGCATATGTGAAGACTGAATTAAATAGTAGCCTATATATATTATCTCTTCCTGGCAGTGTAGGCTATGTATAGGCATATTATCTCTTCCTGACAGTGTAGGCTATGTATAGGCATATTATCTCTTCCTGGCAGTGTAGGCTATGTATAGGCATATTATCTCTTCCAGGCAGTGTAGGCTATGTATAGGCATATTATCTCTTCCTGGCAGTGTAGGCTATGTATAGGCATATTATCTCTTCCTGGCAGTGTAGGCTATGTATAGGCATATTATCTCTTCCTGGCAGTGTAGGCTATGTATAGGCATATTATTATCTCTTCCTGGCAGTGTAGGCTATGTATAGGCATATTATCTCTTCCTGGCAGTGTAGGCTATGTATAGGCATATTATCTCTTCCTGGCAGTGTAGGCTATGTATAGGCATATTATCTCTTCCTGGCAGTGTAGGCTATGTATAGGCATATTATCTCTTCCTGGCAGTGTAGGCTATGTATAGGCATATTATCTCTTCCTGGCAGTGTAGGCTATGTATAGGCATATTATCTCTTCCTGGCAGTGTAGGCTATGTATAGGCATATTATCTCTTCCTGGCAGTGTAGGCTATGTATAGGCATATTATCTCTTCCTGGCAGTGTAGGCTATGTATAGGCATATTATCTCTTCCTGGCAGTGTAGGCTATGTATAGGCATATTTTCTCTTCCTGGCAGTGTAGGCTATGTATAGGCATATTTTCTCTTCCTGGCAGTGTAGGCTATGTATAGGCATATTTTCTCTTCCTGGCAGTGTAGGCTATGTATAGGCATATTATCTCTTCCTGGCAGTGTAGGCTATGTATAGGCATATTATCTCTTCCTGGCAGTGTAGGCTATGTATAGGCATATTATCTCTTCCTGGCAGTGTAGGCTATGTATAGGCATATTATCTCTTCCTGGCAGTGTAGGCTATGTATAGGCATATTATCTCTTCCTGGCAGTGTAGGCTATGTATAGGCATATTATCTCTTCCTGGCAGTGTAGGCTATGTATAGGCATATTTTCTCTTCCTGGCAGTGTAGGCTATGTATAGGCATATTTTCTCTTCCTGGCAGTGTAGGCTATGTATAGGCATATTTTCTCTTCCTGGCAGTGTAGGCTATGTATAGGCATATTTTCTCTTCCTGGCAGTGTAGGCTATGTATAGGCATATTTTCTCTTCCTGGCAGTGTAGGCTATGTATAGGCATATTATCTCTTCCTGGCAGTGTAGGCTATGTATAGGCATATTATCTCTTCCTGGCAGTGTAGGCTATGTATAGGCATATTATCTCTTCCTGGCAGTGTAGGCTATGTATAGGCATATTTTCTCTTCCTGGCAGTGTAGGCTATGTATAGGCATATTTTCTCTTCCTGGCAGTGTAGGCTATGTATAGGCATATTTTCTCTTCCTGGCAGTGTAGGCTATGTATAGGCATATTTTCTCTTCCTGGCAGTGTAGGCTATGTATAGGCATATTATCTCTTCCTGGCAGTGTAGGCTATGTATAGGCATATTATCTCTTCCTGGCAGTGTAGGCTATGTATAGTCATATTTTCTTTTCCTGACGATCTATGTGTAGGCTGTAGGCTATGCATAAGCCTAGCCCCTATATTAATGAAAGGTTCATTAATATTATATTTTAACCATTAGATTATCTTTGAAAAGTTAACTATAGCGTGGGTAGGCTACCTTACTAAACAGTTTAACTGATCTATCATACTTCGACGCAATTATGCCTCAGAAATTGTTTTTTTAAGAAATGTAAATAGAGTAATCGATCAACAATATAAACAAGCGCCGAAAAACCTGTACAGCAAATTAGGCTATAACCCGTTAAAATATAGGCTATCATTCAATTGGCATAGTAACAACTGTAACATTACCAATATATAACTAAAAAAAAAAAATACAAACCGCATAAAAAACATAATAATCAATCAATAATATAGACAAACGCTCAAAAACCTGTACAGCAAGTTATAACCCATTACAATACATTATTGGCATAGTAACATTACCAATATATAACGATACACATTAAATAAAAACTGCAAACAAAAAAACATTAACTCATCGAGCCTCGAACCCTTGCGAGTAGGCTAACGGATTTAAAAGCGAAGTCGTTACCAACTAGGCTACGCTTACCGCACTGAAGGCCTGACGAAGTAGCAGTGAGAATTGCGCTCCAAGTTGCTTGTTTTATGTTATATATAGCAAAATGGGCATGATAACTATGATTTTTATAGGTGTGCCACCTTATAATTGAGATTGCGACACATAAATAACATGGAGGGAGGCTAATTAAGCTTAATTATGATAATACAATGTCGAGGTGAGATTTAGGCCTACTTCTATGATAGCTTCGCTAGTCACCTCCACGGAGTGTTAGCGTGATCGCCGTCTGATTGCAAACAATCACAAACGTGATTCGTCGAATCAGAGGCGATTACGTTCAGTAGAGCTATCCCGTTTGTGTGTTTGGGTAGACTGAACGCGCTCAGCTTGCGGTCCATTCCGAGGAGATACTCAAAGTGGAAGGAGAGAGACTGTTTAGTGCACTGCACTCTTTACAGTGTGCAAAATACTATCTACTCTTTTCTTGATCTGCTCCAGTGAAGAACTATATACAACTTCGGAGGAAAGTTTGTTTCAGGTAGAACAGATCTTATACATGAAAAAGTGTCCACAGCTACTTGTGCTGAACCTTTTCAATTCTAATTTCCAGCCACGGTTGCGTGTTGTATTCATATTGAGGCTAAACATTTTGCTATAATCCACATAGTCAAACCCATAAAGTATTTTAAAACTTCAATGAGCTGACTTCGTAGTCTGTGGGTCTCCAACGGGAAGAGATCAAAAGCTCTCAACCGGTCCTCATAGCTCATTCTTCTAAAGCATGCGTCACACCATGCCGATTTGAGCATGACTGACCACGACCTTTAGCTCTTCGGCGGAGAGCTTAAGGATTTGGGGGGGTGAGTTTTGGACGGGACGCAGTATGGATGGCCACGCTGCCTGACGGGGTATAGCGGCGCCCATGCAGGACTGAAGGTGAGACCTAGGTCGCCGCTGGAGTGCCGATCTGCGGCGTAGCGCGGTGACAACGACCCGACGAACGGCGTCGATAGGAGGTAGGGCGGGCTCAATATGCATTACTGTGCCGATGGACGGCGACCCCTTCAGTAATGACGGCGACCCCGGCCCGCATGACCCCGAACGACGGCGAGCGAACTCAAGGTGGGGTATATAAAAGCTACACCAAAGGGTGTGCCTCATCAGTAAACCTTTAGCCACCGTCACGGTTGAATGCAACCATGTCCACCACAGTCTCTAGGAACCAGACACGGCATCTACGCTTACTCCAGGTTCAGTTAAATCTGGAAAATGACCACCTACTGACAAATATAGCAATCTGCAAGCTGCTGTTGAGGAAAAGAAGGAGGCAGAATAGAACCCCTCGCGTGTGGGTCCAGAACTGGCTTCTCCGTAGGAAAACCTTTGGTATTTATGAGCAGCTACTGAAGGAACTCGCCGAGGAGGATGGGCCAGCCTACAGAAACTACCTGCGGATGGATGTTGCAGTCTTCCGGGAGGTACTAGGACGTGTGGCGCACCGCATTGAAAAGAACGATACCTTTTACCGGAAGGCACTCGAACCTGGCCTCCGACTAGCCATAACACTGCGGTTCCTGGCAACCGGTGACAGCTATACGAGCCTCATGTACAGCTTCAGAGTGGCACACAACACCATATCAAACGTTGTGTATGAGACATGTGAGGCACTCATAGCTGAGTATATGGACGAGATGATACCCTGCCCCAAGACACCGGAGGAATGGAAGGCAGTGGCAAACAAGTTCTGCCAACGATGGAACTTCCACCACACCATTGGTGCACTTGATGGCAAGCACATTGCAATGCGGTGTCCCGCCAACGGTGGTTCCATGTGGTACAACTATAAGGGGTTCCACTCCATTGTGTTGCTGGCACTCGTCGACGCTGACTACCGTTTCTTGTACGTCGATGTTGGGGCATCAGGGGGTGGCTCAGATGCAGGGATATTTGGCAGGACACCGCTTCGTGCTGCCCTTGAACAGAAAACTCTTGGCCTACCAGACCCTGAACCCATCCCCGGCACTGGCGTGCCACTGCCCTACTTCATCGTCGGGGACGATGCATTCCCCCTTCGGAGCTCGATGATGAAACCCTATCCACAAAGGAACCTCTCCCGGGACAACCGCCTCTTCAACTACCGTCTATCAAGGGCTCGTCGGATTTTGGAAAACGCTTTTGGGATCCTAGCAACCAGGTAAGAGTGGTTCATATTTATGTATATATTTATTGATTTATTTGTTTAAATGAGTTAAGATTAATTTGTTAAACAAATATTAATTGTGTATTAATATATCGTTTGATTAATTTGTTATTTATGTATGTATTCATTTCGTTAGTTAATTATTTTATTATTGAATTTCTGTTATTAGTGATTATCTTTGGTATATATAATGTAATTCATTTCTTTATGTATTTATATATTTATTGCTGTATTGATTTATATCAATGTATATCAATGACTTACACATTATTTATTATTTATTTATTTATTTATGTACTGATTTGTTATCTCTTTATTTCAGTTATTTTTGATTAATTTTATTTCATTAATCATTTTATTTATGTATTTTATTTATTTATTTGGTATTTGTTTGTTTTATTAATATAACTCATATTATATTTTTATATGTATTGATAATATATTTAGTATTTATTTCTGTAATTCATTATATAATTTGTATCTCTTTATTTCAGTTAATTTTGTTATTTTATTATTATTATTAATTTAATTATGTATTGAATGTAGTTATTATTCTGTTTTTTCTGTAATTAATATACCTAATCTTATATTTTGATGGTTATTGATACTATATTTATTATTTAAAGTTTTATTTATGTCGTTTATTTATATTTTGACAGATTCAGGTGTCTATTTACCACCATGGTCATACAACCCAAGAGGGTGGAGAGTGTTGTGTTGGCCTGCTGTTGCCTGCACAACCTTCTTCGCCAACGTACACCTGCAATTTCCTCCAGCCTCATTGATACTGAGAACCCAGTGACACACCTGGTCACAGGTGGTTCGTGGAGGGACGGTGAGCAGATGGGAGATATCCAGTGTCTCGCTGGAAACCAAACCACAAGGCTCGCCAAGGAACAGAGGGACTTCCTCAGGGGGTACTATACTTCACCAGCTGGTATGGTATCATGGCAAAACGACATGGTATAGAAGGTAAGATATATACACAGTTCTACAAAACATATTTTATTAATCACAAGTTACATGTTAGTTGGGTTGAGGATGCTCTCCAGGAATTGGCTGGTGCCAGGTGAGGTGCCTGAGAATGGTAGCGGTGCTGAGGGGCTGGGGAGGTTGAGGAGGTGGCCACCTGGTGGAGCATGCCCGGGTGTGCCTGGGATGGGTTGGTTGCAGCCCAAGCTGGGGCCAGGTGTGGTCCACATGGACTCTTGCTGGTGGCCGTAGTTAGTCCTACCCACCTGATACCCCTGGTCATGCTGGCTGGAGTGGGCTTTCTGGGGGGTGCACTCCCGGGCCGGGCGGGGTACCAGTTGCTGTGGTTGGGGGGGAGGAAGGCACAACAAAGCCTGCTCCTCCTGGCGCTGGATCTTGCGGGTCTCAGCTTTGAAGTGCTGTGTGACCTTGATGAGGGCGCTATCCAACTCTTCATGGAGGGAGGGGTGCACATCAGATCCAAGACTGGTGAGATAATCAAACAATGATTGGACCTGGGCCTCACGCTTTGTCGGAGTACGCAGCCGGGTCTTGATCAAGGCCTGCAGTTCCTCATTGCCTCTGGACCTGTCCTGAAGCTGAAAAGTGGTTACGAATAATTAGTATGTTACATGACATGTTGTATATTATTTATGTTGTTTGACAGACACTCGGTAATGTATTGTATGATTTATATACCCACGCTGCTGCATCACGAATACAGTTATGTAATAATATTGAATGATTTTCTACAATCTTAAATATGTAAAAAATAACTAACAACATTACTTAATAAACATGTTATTAACAACACATAATGACAACAAATGACATTAAAAAGATTATAAACCACACACTACAAACATTTGGATTGGGCATGACTATATAATAATAATATTAATAATAAATAATATGAATGATTCGTTACCTTTCGCAGTAGTGAGTCAACCTCGTCGACTTCAGGGCTCGTGCGACATTTGCGTTTGGCGGCTGTTGCTTCGGGGGAACTTTGGCACTTCTGTCGACCACTACCACCTCATCCTCCTCTTCCTCCTCCACGATGGCAACGCTGGGAGGACGAGGGGCGATACCACACTGAAATAGTCAATTATTAGTATTGATATGTAATATTATAAACTTATATATGTATTATATGGCTTGTTTCATGCATCCACTGCCTGAATAATGTATCCATAAATAAATGATTTACGTTATATATATATATATATATATATATATATATATATATATAACATATTCAATAACTAAATAAACGAATACAATAATGAAATGAAGGGAATCATTCAAAAAATACATACATACATAATACATAATGTATAAATAATGACTAAATAGCCTATATAACTCAATAAAGCAATATTAATCTTAATACATGAATACATTAATTACAATATATATATAAAATATATTTAATTAATAACTAAATCAATACAATAATTATATAACGAAAGGAATAACAAACGGCAGATACCACAACCAGGTCAGGTCAGAAACCTGTGGTATGCACAACGAGTCTGCACAAACATAATTTGTCCAAACGTGGCTGGTCAGTGTCAAACACTTTTAAATAATCGAGACATGCAAAACAGTAATTAAACAAACATTTACCTGGGTATTCTGACGACCACTCTGGCGCACGATGTGGTCCTTGAGAAAGGCAAACGTGGCGATAATCCACTTATCCCGCTCCGTGTGTCGGGGTGGGGCCTGTCCACTCTTGGTCTCTGTAATGCGGCCATAACGAGTCCGCATTCCCTCTAGGAAGCCCTTCACTTGCATCCCTGTGAGGTGGAGATATATATACATTAATAATATATACACATATATATACCATGATAAGGTACCGTACATCACATATTAACGACATTATGTAGTGATATTTTATGTCTCGGTGAACACACTATTCATTGCACCACGAACATTTGTACCAAATAACAACAACAATATTATAATATTATGCTTATTATGATTATTGTTCTAATACTATAATAATGATATAATATAATAATATCATAATAAAAATTATCATATTTCAACTTAACACACATATCCACGTGGCATTCATAGGTATATGGTGTAAGAGATAAATGATGATTCGTTCACTTTCACTTTCAGCATCATTGGCGTTAAATTTATGTGCACATGTTCTCCAACTGTCATGCACTCACGTGAATTTCATTTATTTGCTTGTAATACTCGAATCATCATCGCTCTCCTCAACCATTATTAATTAACACATTATGGGCAGTAAACTCACCTGTAACAGGGGGTTCCATGGACTTGCCCTTGGTCTCGAAGAGTGCAGCTTTGAGGGCGGTGTCCTTGAAATCCTTACGCCCCTTGGCGTATAAAACGGGGTGACGCTCGTACCAGTCGGTCAAGTCAAGCTCCTGCTCGTCACTATACACCACTTTAATGATGTGTCGACGGCGGCCGGGCTTCGAGGATTCCTGTTCCACGTCAATCTCATCGTCAGCAGCATCATTGGACGGTGAGTAGGTGGCAGGCACGGCAGGGGCGGCCGGTTGTGGCTCCTCGTGTTCACCACGTACACCAGGTTCAACCGCCGTTTCTTCCTCATTCGTGTTTCCCTGGTTGCTCTCATCCTTGCTGCTGGATGACCTCGACTGGTGCATGGGCTTGTTGATCGTCTTCTTAGTTCTCGGACGTGGCATGGTGGCGAGGAACGAGTTGCTGGTCGGAGCGATGTAAATCAGGAGACTGGGTTGGCGCGCGCGGTCGTGTTGGTGGTGAGTGGGAAACATAGGGCGGTGCATGGCGGCGCGTTGTTTTTATAGGGGTTGGCGGCCACGTCACACGGTCTGCGGTGGTGCCACGTGCGACGTTTCCACATCGCCGCGCTACAGGAGGGGGTCTCCGCATGGCTGCGCATACCGGGGACCCCGGTATGTTTTTACGCCGCTTGGAGGCGATGGCCGCCAACCATCGTCGCCGTTTGACGGCGACCCCCCTCCGGATTACAAAATCCAGGACCGTTAGGATATCGTTGGGTCGCCGCAAGCCGCCGCTGATCCCCGCAGGTTGTTATGGTGACGCCGCCTGACGTAAACCTCATTTTTGGTGCCGTGTGCCGCCGTGTGACGCCGCACTGACGCCTACCTTTTCCCATCAAGCGCCGTGACACGCCATCAGCCTCCCGTCCCCTTCACGTCCCCATTTTTTGACCTCACTCCATGCCGACTTGATTTTGAAAGTTCTGCATGTTGAACTTTTGAAGGGGCATGTGAAGACCCATCCCGACCTCTTTGTTATGTTGGTGACGGCCCATGATGCGCGGCGACGTAGACCAAGACTGTCCACGACCCTTAGGTCGCGGACAGTCTTGGCCTCAAATCGGCTAGGTGTGACGCATGCTTAAGCGATGGAATAAGGTTTGTAGCCCTAGCCTGTACTCTTTCCAGTTGCTCTATATCTTTCCTGAGCACTGGAGACAAGAATTGAACAGCGTACCCCAGGAGAGGCCGTATTAGAGCGTTGTAAAGTGTGAGGACTATTTCTTTATTTCTATACTTAAATTGCCTCTCAATATAGCCCAATAATTTCTGAGCTTTCTTCTCTACTTCAATGCACTGCTTGGAAAACTTTAGGTCACTGCTAATCAGAACACCCAAATCCTTGTCCAAGTCAGTCACATCCAGAGGCATTCCCAATAGTGAAGAGCCTGAATTGGGGTTTGCTTGGCCGATATGCATCACCTTGCACTTTTCCAAGTTTAGAGGCATCTGCCATGTCTCCGATCATTCACCCAGTCTGTTGTGGTCCATCCTGAGCTGTTCAACCCCTCTGGGGTCTTTCACATTCATTCCAAGCTTTATGTCATCTGCAAACTTGGAGATCACACTCAACAGACCAATATCGATGTCATTGACATATATGATAAACAGAAGTGGGCCACGGACAGATCCCTGTGGAACTCCAGAAGTGACTGAAGTCCACTCAAAAGAAACACCATTGATTACCACTCGTTGTTGTCTACCTGTTAGCCAACTTTATATCCAATTTGTGATATCTGTATTGATCCCTAGTGCACTCACTTTTGACATTAGCCTGCAATGAGGCACTTTGTCAAAAGCTTTTTGAAAAGCTAAGTAAAGGATGTCTATGGCTCTACTTGTGTCATACTCCGCATTTCATGGAAATATTCCAGCAAATTGGTAGGACATGATCGTTGTCGCCTGAATCCATGTTGGAAATATAATTAAATTGTGGGTTTCTAGGTAGTCAACTATCTTGTTTAATAGTATCCCTTCTAAGAGTTTTACTATGATAGAAGTCAAGCTAATTGGCCGATAATTCTTGGGACACTCGTGATCCCCATTCTTAAAGAGAGAGAGAATGAGAGAGAGAGAGAGAGAGAGAGAGAGAGAGAGAGAGAGAGAGAGAGAGGGGGGGGGGAGAGAGAAAGGGAGATGGAGAGTGAGGGTTTAGATTATGTCAAGACTGAAAGGAGGGAGTGAAGGCAGAGGATCATTGAGACTGAGGAGTGTCTGGAGCATATTGACGGCCATCTCTCCCACTTGCCACTTTCTCAAGACTTTCGGAGGTGGGGGGGGAATCACTACACACGAAGGAGCGGATGGGGGGCCAGAAAAAGAGGGGTAGAAAGATGGAGGGGGAGGTTAAAGAAAGGTAGGAGGGAAGGAAGGAATTAAGGGAGGATACAGAGGGCATTGAAATAAGGAGGGGGGGGGGGGGGGGGGAGGGGGATTGAGGAAGATAGCTGGGTACAAGGGAATGAGAGTAATTTTAAGCTATGGAGTGGAACGATAGAAGAGAGGAAGGAAGGGAGAATTGGAGAAGGAAGAAAAGGGGGAAGAGGAAGTAAGAAAGGGCGAAAAGCCAAAAGGGGGTAAAGGCAGAAGGGAGACAGGAAAAAGACAGGGAGTGAGAGATATTTACATAGATTTATATAGATACACTGGCCACACAGATCTTACGATCCCTGCGAGGTCACCAGGACTTAATTCTAATAGAGATAGCAACCCTAAGAGAAAGTGGAAGGAAAGGATAGCAAAGATGAAGGCTCTCTCCCCATCCTCCGGCAATTTGCCGTACATGAAAACAGTTAGAAATGAATAACCTTACAGGGCTAGGAAATCGCCTGAAGGAATTTATAGTATAGTTAGAAATGGAAAGGAAAATGGATGCACACCTTCACTTATTTTTTCTGCTCTCTTCAACTGAAAACAGTGTTCATTTCTGCCAGGTTCTCTTGTCAGTGATAAGTTTCTATTGCAGACCAACTTCTGTGATATGAGTAACCTTTTTTTAAATATGTAGGCTATATGGAGTCACTGTCTATAGCTTCATTAGGGAGCTTATTCCACTCACTAATAATACTGTGGGTGCAGAGAGAGAGAGAGAGAGAGAGAGAGAGAGAGAGAGAGAGAGAGAGAGAGAGAGAGAGAGAGAGAGAGAGAGAGAGAGAGAGAGAGAGAGAGAGAGAGAGAGAGAGAGAGAGAGAGAGAGAGAGAGAGAGCGAGAGAATGTCTGAAGCATAATGACGGCAATCTATCACTTTTTCTCTCAGGACTTTAAGGGGGCTAAGGGGGGGGGGGGGCACTCTTTATATAGGCGGAGGGAGGGGAGGGGGGCGGAGAAAGAGGGCTGAGGGAGGCTAAATTATGAATGAAGGAGAGGAATATAGGAAGGATGAGGGAAGACAGAGAGAGAGAGAGAGAGTGTGTGTGTCTGAAGCATAATGACGGAAATCAGTCAGACTTCCCACCTCCCCACCTCTTTTGAAGTTGGGGAGAGGAGGAGGGGGAGATAGTACACTTTACACAGACAGAGGGGGCGGGGGGGGGGGGGGGGGGAGGACGATTGGGCGTAAATTATTAAGGATAAGGATGGCACAGAGGGGGCTACAGGGATTAAGGAGGGAAGTAAGGAAGATGGAGGGAAGAAAGGAAGATAAACAGAAGGATGGATAAAGGGGAGAATAGAGAGAGGGATATAGAGTTAGACAGTGAAGGGAGGGGAGATTGTAGGCACCAATCGAGCAGGGAGGCCACATAGGCATATGGTAAGGAGTTGCTGGAACTCATGTTTCATTTGCCTAGCTTCCCCCACTGTTTTTATCTCTGCCTCACCTACACAGAGAGTAATCCAGCTAACTCTCACAAATACCTCCTCCTATTAATTTCATTACACTTAACAAACACACCACACTTCTTTCCAACACACCTAAATTACTTATAATGTACCTTGATCTTGGCTCTTGTCTCTTTATAGCTCTTTCAAACTGTGGGGGAGATACCCATTACAGGAAGCCCGCCTTTTGTCTCCTTCATACGCATAGAAGAAAAAAAAAGAGAAGAATTGACGGAAGACTGGGGAGCGCTTGGAGCCCAAGCTCTCACTTCTTCAGGAGTTTCGTGGAGGAATACGTGAAGGTAGGTAGTCTTTACATAAGAAGGAATAGAGGAGGGGGCGGGGGGGGGGGGGAGGCTGAAGGAAGTGAGGAAGAAGGAAGGAAGGAGACTGGAGGAAATGTAGGAAGTAAGAGAGAAGAAAGGAAGGGAAGTGGAGGAGACGGCAGAGAGGAAGACAAAAGGAAGAAAGAGAGGAAGGCGGAAATGAGACAGGGAGGGTAGAAAGGAAAAGGAAGGGAGGGTAGAAAGGAAAAGGAAAGGAAGCTAGGAAGAGAGAGAGAGAGATAATTTTTTTTAGAAGGAAGACAGATTAAGAAAGAAGACGAGGAGGTAATGAAGGAAAACAGGCACTGAGGGAGGTAGGAGAATGAAGACGTGTCTGGAGCATAATTACATCACTGTATCATACCTGTAACTGTTTACCAAAATTATCGAAGTGGGGGGTGGGGGGTTACTCTTGACATGGGAGAGGGTTTGGTTGGGGGGTTGGAGGGTGTCAGATAAGGGTGGAATTTAGAGGCAGACGAGGAGAAGCAAAGATATATACTGTATACCGGTGTACATATATATATATATATATATATATATATATATATATATATATATATATATATATAGAGAGAGAGAGAGAGAGAAAGAGATATATATATAGATAGCTAGAGATAGAGAGAGAGATATATTATGTAAGAAAGGGTGTGAAAGGTAGGGAAAGCAAAGGGTGAAGCAAGGGAGGCTGAGGGAGTGTCTGAACCATAATGACGGCAATCTCTCTCTCTCTCGCACTCTTCACTATCACTCTCACACACATACACTTTCTCTCTCTCTCTCTCTCTCTTTCTGTTAAAGGCTGTGTCACACGAGCGCCCTATCCGTCAATTATCGATGAGCATTTTTTTCTTTTTTTTTCGGACTACTTCTTGGCATTTTCTCACTGGAATGGATAGCTAGACTGACTATATATAATGATTTGAAGCGATTACAATAATATACAACATTAATTTAAACGATGCCAGAGAACCACAATGGCCTTACAAAATTGCCGAAAAAAGCGCTCGTGTGAAACCGGCCTAATAACAAAACCCTTTATCAGGATTTTCGTGGGTAGGCTGAGAGGCGGAGGGAGGGGGGTACTCTTTAACACGGGCTGAGGGGGGCGAGGGGGAGGGGGGGTGAAAAAGAAGGAAGGAAAGCAGGGACGGAGGGAAGGGGGGTACTCTTTAACACGGGCAGAGGGGGGGGGGGGGGGGTGAAAAAATTAAGGAGGGAAAGCAGAGACGGAGGGGGGGGGGTACTCCTTCACACGGGCAGAGGGGGGCAAGGGGAAGGGGGGGGGGGTAGCTCTTTCAGGATACGAAGGTTAATTTCTTCTTATCATTTTGGCTAGCATTAGACGATTTTATTAAATTTGTCTCTTTAATTCCTAGAGGGCCTTCCGAAACTGAAGAAAATCGTCTAATGATAGCCAGATTAACTCTAATGATAGCCAGATTAACTCTAATGATAGCCAGATTAACTCTAATGATAGCCAGATTAACTCTAATGATAGCCAGATTAACTCTAATGATAGCCAGATTAACTCTTTCGGGATACGAGGACGCATTCTTGTATTGTATATTGACTATTATTAGGCGAATTTATTAAGCTTAAAAAGGATCTGTGGGAGTCCAAGGGTTAATTGGGAAAATATTCATCCCTTTGATTGCTAGAGGTTCTTTCTAAGCTGCACACCCTCGTCTAATAATTGCTTGAATAGGAAATAAAAAGTGCGTCATAAACTCCCAGTACTGAAAGGGTTAAAGGAAAAAAAATCCTCGTATACTGAAAGGGTTAATTACGTACACAGATAAACAAATAGTTTAATAAACACATAATAATTAATTACGATAATATTCAAGGACACTAGTGCGACGTTATGAGAAACAATTTATTAGGGAAAATAGGCACCACTAGATTCGCCATATTTTTCTCCATATAGTCCGCATGGAGGATTTTCGTTATCAACAAATTGAAAAATACCCACTTCACAGACAAATACACCAAAAATCTAAGTCAAAGCGGGGGTGTGGGGGCGGCAGCCCCCACCTATAATACTAGGATAGGTTAGGTAAGGTTGTTAGGTTAGGCTAATGTCCTTTCAAAGGGGTATAGGCTAGTAAACACTAGGATAGCCTATACCCGGTCAGAAGTAAGAAGAAGAAGAGTCCTGCAGTAGTCTCCTTGAATGCTACCTTAATTACTTAATTAACATCTAATACAATCAATAATAAAGGACTAGGGAGAGGAAATTGAGTTAATGAAAATATATATAGGAATTTATGACTCACTTAATATAGAATAACATCAATAAAGCCGGTATCACACGAGCGCCTTTTCCCTCAACATTTATCCTTAACACTGGTCTGGCAGCTTATGAGGTCAACATTTATAATATTGCTGTCATCTAAATTCATCTATCATCAGTCTAGTTTCCGATACCACAGCAAAATATTCCAGAAATGTTGCCAGAATTGTTTTGATCATCGAATGTTGACTATAAAAGCTCTCGTGTGACACCGGCTAGGGAGAGGGAATGGAGTAAATTAAAATATATATATAAATTAATGACTTACTTAATGAAAATAAAATAAAATCAATATTAAATACTATGGAGAGGGAGTTGAGTTAATGAAAATACATATAGTAATTATAACGACTCTATTAACATTGGATAAAATCAATAATAAAGTCTAGGAAGAGGAAATTGAGTTAATGAAAATACATAGCCTATAGGAATTGCTTACTTAATTAATATATAAAGAATATAATCATTAATAAAGACTAGGAAAGGGAGCTGAGTTAATGAAAGCCAGGGAAGAAGCCATGAGAAGGAAGGGCCTTACTGATAGGTGGAGGCAAAGGAAGTGAGAGAGAGAGAGAGAGAGAGAGAGAGAGAGAGAGAGAGAGAGAGAGAGAGAGAGAGAGAGAGAGAGGGAGAGAGAGAGAGAGAGAGAGACTACAAAAGTTGGAGTACTGCCACATATCCTACACATAGTCGGTCATATTTCCTACACAAAAACAAGTATCCAGCACATTTCCTACACCAAAACTGAGTACCCAGCATATCTTCTACACCAAACGGTGCATCCGGCATAACTCCTACAATTATATTGTCATATCTCCTACACCAAACGGTGCATCCGGCATAACTCCTACAATTATATTGTCATATCTCCTACACCAAACGGTGCATCCGGCATAACTCCTACAATTATACTGTCATATCTCCTACACCAAACGGTGCATCCGGCACAACTCCTACAATTATACTGTCATATCTCCTACACCAAACGGTGCATCCGGCATAACTCCTACAATTATACTGTCATATCTCCTACACCAAACGGTGCATCCGGCATAACTCCTACAATTATACTGTCATATCTCCTACACCAAACGGTGCATCCGGCATAACTCCTACAATCATACTGTCATATCTCCTACACCAAACGGTGCATCCGGCATAACTCCTACAATTATACTGTCATATCTCCTACACCAAACGGTGCATCCGGCATAACTCCTACAATTATACTGTCATATCTCCTACACCAAACGGTGCATCCGGCATAACTCCTACAATTATACTGTCTATCTCCTACACCAAACGGTGCATCCGGCATAACTCCTACAATTATACTGTCATATCTCCTACACCAAACGGTGCATCCGGCATAACTCCTACAATTATACTGTCATATCTCCTACACCAAACGGTGCATCCGGCATAACTCCTACAATTATACTGTCATATCTCCTACACCAAACGGTACATCCGGCATAACTCCTACAATTATACTGTCATATCTCCTACACCAAACGGTGCATCCGGCATAACTCCTACAATTATACTGTCATATCTCCTACACCAAACGGTGCATCCGGCATAACTCCTACAATTATACTGTCATATCTCCTACACCAAACGGTGCATCCGGCATAACTCCTACAATTATACTGTCATATCTCCTACACCAAACGGTGCATCCGGCATAACTCCTACAATGTTGATACATGATCAGTGCTCATCAATGCGATCACGTGGCATTATGCATTATGAAGGAAAGAATACAAAACGCTGGAGAATATATAAAATGTGGGAAATGTTTTTATTTCCCTTTAAAAAGATACGTCTATAAAATGAAACTACAATGTTTACCTCCGACAAGATGGCTCTTCCTCCACACTTGGGGTGCTGAACACAACGCAGGTATAATTTTTTGTTTCTGGCCACATTTCGGATGTACCGGAATCCAGAGGTGTCTTCGTAAACCACTGCATTGAAGCGGATGTTCCCCTCAATCCTAGCCATGCTTGGTGGAGCACAGCAGTGGAGTAGAAGGCTCAGAAATACCGTCTGTCCCGACGAATGGAGAAAAGAATACTGCTGGTTTGAGACTAAACTCGAATCAACTCGACGCGTGTCTGAATATGAACAATACTTTTCTCCCTATTTAGGTTGCGCCACATTTCCTACACCCGACTCGTGTCTGTCCCGAAGACTCGAATCAACTCGACTCGTCAGGCGCGTAGTGAGACAGTAGCGTCGAGTACAGACAGACCTAGGCTCCTCCCCGTCTACACGGCAGTGTAGGAAATGTGACCGTATAGATTAATTTTGTGTGTAGGAGATATGCTGTATCTCTATAGGAAATATGTCATTACTCTAAAAAACTACTAAATTTGTAGATGTACGTGACGTGTAGGAAATACGCAGTATACATGGTGTAGGAAATGTGGAGCACCCCCATGGTATATAGTATGACACACAGTCACGGCTACAGAATCTTCACCTTAGTTATCAAGGAAGAAGATACAAAGGAAAACGTGTGTAATCTTAGACCACTGCCAATGCAAATACTACTTACCAGAACCTCCAACTTAAGGGGAGATAAATGTTTACCTATGGTCCCGTTAATTTCAGGGGACTGGTTAGAACTTGTAGGATGTTTAATTGAAGTGCGGAAATAAGTATTTACTGAGAAATAACAGTCTTAAAATGCGCTATGGGTCACCCAGGGTCCCTGCCCTCTCTTTCCCAGGTAAACAATGACTAGTTCAGGCAAATATGTTATGTTATATTATATTATATTAGGGTTAGGTTAGGTTAGGTTAGGTTAGGTTAATCTAATCTAATATAATATTTGTACATTTTGGGCAGTGGGCGGGGCCGCGCATGTGCAGGGGGTAAGGTAGGCCTATGTGGCGGCGTACAGACCCTCCCGTAAAACATAGCGCATTTGAAGACTTTTATATCTCAGTAAATACTGATTTCCGCACTTCAATTAAACATCCTACAAGTTATAACCAGTCCCCTGACCAGTTCTTAATAGGTTACTTGAGGATAGGAAAACGGGAACAGAGAAATTTTTACCTAAGGGGGTAAGGTATATATTTTTGGTCTATTTATTTATTTATTTATTTATTTGTTTAGTTTCCTTGCTAGACCTCCATCAAGCTTAACAAAAAATACAGTCCCTAGATCCCCCGTCGAGATAAATTTGAAAACAAAAATTGGTAGAAAAATGCCGGTTCCTACTAAAATTTCAGTCTCGCTATCGCTTGCCAGGAAAAAAATCGACACCAAAATAGCATGAAAGGTCCTAATAGTGACAAAGAAATGGTGTGAAAGGTCTTAAAATTGCCAAACTAATGGAACAAACGTCTTATAATCTCAAAATAAATGGGGCTAAACATGAGAAAAGAAGGGAGTACAGAAAGAGCAAGTACCTACCCCTTAAGGGGAGATGTTCACTTTTTGGCCGATTTTTGCATGTATTATTTATTTTCTAGTTTCCTCCCTAGACCTCCATCAAATTTAAAACAAAACATCCATTAGATCACCATTTTAGATTAATTTGTAAATTTTTCGGTAGAAAAATGTCCCGGCCGAAGGCCGATTCTTCCAACATTACAGGCTCACTATGGGTTCGCCAGGGAAAAAATCGATACCTAAATAGCAGGAAAGGTCTAAATATTGACGAAGAAATGGGGCGAAAGGTATTAAAATCGACTAACTAATGGGACAAACATCTTAACATCTGAAAACTAATGGGGATAAACATGAGGGAGAAATTGGTCCAGAAAACCAGCCCATCCCCCCTTAATTTAAGCAGGATAGCCATACATGTTTTAGCAATTATCTTAAAGACCCCTAACAAGAACACTGGGCAAGCTACGTGACTCACCAGCACTACCGTGTCTCAGACCTGAAAACCCCTTACAGATTTAATAGTCTATAAAGCCACTGATGCATTACGAAACAGCAAAGCTGTATATCTCACCAGCCCCATTGCATTGTTAACTGCAATCTTTATCATAAGCTCAACAGAATGTGTAAGCCCCTGCATGTCACATCAGAATCGCCTCTCTGATTTCAGCTACATTGATGCTGATGGACACCAACGGGTTATATAAGGGCTCTCCAAGTATTCCACCTTAAACACCATTGTCGCATCATAGCCCTGTGAGGTTCCCTATACCAGCATTGATGTCAAAGATAGTATCGACCCTCAAATAGTCTTATCCCAGTCCCGGACTACCGGTACTTGTCAGTTTTGTGGGTGACATATCCCTGGACCTGGGGTGGGACATACTGTAGCTCCAGAGACCGAATAAGCTATTATCTGCTATATGATTAATCCCCAACAAATTAACAATCCGAACCACTGTATTTACTGAACCCTGTGCATGTATACCTATTTACTGAACCCTGTGCATGTATACCTATTTACTGAACCCTGTGCATGTATACCTATTTACTGAACCCTGTGCATGTATACCTATTTACTGAACCCTGTGCATGTATACCTATTTACTGAACCCTGTGCATGTATACCTATTTACTGAACCCTGTGCATGTATACCTATTTACTGAACCCTGTGCATGTATACCTATTTCCAGAAAATAATATGCGAGAGGATAATTTCTAAAAAGAATATTCAAAAGTATAAACGCCCTGGATTACTAAGCGGAAGAGGAATCCTGGAATTAAATAGCTGAAGGATATGAACGGACCAATTGGAAGGGGAAATGAGGCGAGGAGAGAGAGAGAGAGAGAGAGAGAGAGAGAGAGAGAGAGAGAGAGAGAGAGAGAGAGAGAGAGAGAGAGAGAGAGAGAGAGAGACCCCACTTCCAACATTCTTTCACATATAGCCTAAATGTAATAGAGGTAAATCTGGTGCAAGATATTGAATGTAAAACTCACTTTGCTGAAATCATTCAAACAAAGGGCGTACCTATTATGCCACAATGGCTATCGTGACGGTCTAGTAACTGGTTAGTCCCGAGTTCAATCCCAGCAGTGAGGGCTTGGGATTTTTGTGAGAAGACCGGTTCAATATCCAACGCAGCTTGGCTATTAAAAATATATATTAAGGTATGAGAGTCCTCAAACAACTCCCCTACAAAAATACTCTTATAAGCGGAATCGTTTAAGGGAAGACGGATTTTTTTTTTTTTTTTTTTTTTTTTTTGTCTATCAATTCATGTATTCCTTTATTTCTTAGTTTTCTCGCTAGACCTCCATCAAGCTTAGAAAAACACCCCCTAGACCCCCTTTTAAGAAAAATGTCTCGGCCGAAGGCCGGTTCCTCTTAAAATTTCAGGCCCGCTATCGCTCGCCAGCGACACCTAAATGGCACGAAAGGTCTTAAAATTGACAAAGAAATGGGGTGAAAGGTCATAAAATCCCCAAACTAACAGAACCAACATCTTAAAATCTCAAAATTAGTGGGGCTAAGCATTAGGGAGAAGGGGGTCCAGAAAAACGGTCTGTCTCCCCTTAAGTTGTAATTATATTATTTTCTCACTCTCAGACACCCAATCACACACGCACAAAGCAGTGAAAGATGATGACAGCCTGTTATGAAGCCTACAGCAGGGACACAGCTATTTTATTTAGGGTGTAGGGTTCATTAACTCTTTCACGCTTTTATGATGCAGAGGTTGCCAGATTAGCAATAAGAAATAGAGTTCTCTCACTCTTATAATTACCTCTCCAAAATTAGTTTTCTGCTCACAGCTAACTCAAAGACAACTGCAGAGGTTGAAGTAACTAAACTAAATGTTTCTAAATACCCCTGATGGTAACAAAGGCTTTAAAGTATCCCTAATAGGCTCAAAATCGCGTCATAAACGTGAAAGGGTTAATTAATATCATACTTACACTCACACACACACACTCAGTACAATACACTTCACTACTCTCTCTCTCTCGCTCTTCCCCTACACATAAAAACCCACACCCACAAAACTACGACAGATCATAATTGCCAGATATATAAATGAAGAAATCACAGGTATAGAGATATATATATTATTGTAGGTGTATGGTTAGATAATGACAAAATATTAATGAAGGGAAACTGAGGGAGGTAGAGGTGTGAATATTGATGACCAGGTAGTGAAACGAGTGGTGGTATTACCGTATTAGAGAGAAAAGAAAGGAGAGGGAGAAAATGTACACTTGGTTGGTTGGTTGGTTGGTTGGTTAGCTTTCAGTCAGTCAGTTGTTCAGGCAGGCAGTCAGTTTGTTATTCAGTCTATCAGTCAGTTCGTTAGTTAGTCAGTCAGTCATTGTAAAGTCTCTCTCTCTCTCTCTCTCTCTTTCTCTCTCTCACACACACACACACACACACACACACACACACACACACACACACACACACACTTATCAATGACAGATGGTGATAGCCAATTATATAGAAGAGGACCACAGGGACACAAGTATATTAATTAAGGTATAGGGCTAATTAATATCTCACACACTCACTTCCCCGGGCGGGGAAGAGACACATTTGGGCAAGTCTCCTAACGGTATAGCCTCTGTTCACATAGCAGTATAAATAGGAACCTGGAATAAGTGGACGAAGTTGTGACGTCCCACCTGGGGTTGGTGATCGGTTACAAGGTGAGATGGGTATCGTACTGGTCAACCTAAGTTACTGGTCAACCTAAGCCTTCGGGTGAGACTGGTACCGTAGTGAGAATGGTACCGTACAGATTAACCTTAAGCCTTCGTTTCCAGATGTCGCCAATTGGCTAAAAATACAGACTACACACACATCCACAGCCATTCCAACGATACATAAACACTTAACATGCATTTCACGCAATACATTCCCAGTTAAGGAGGTGCGATAATAATGAGCTTAGCTCGCATTGCGTGGATTCCCCTTGACGAACAAGCAAGTGAATTACACACACACACACTATAAGATAACACCAACCATTAATTAAACTAAAGCAGAGCACAGGTACCGGGGTGCATTAATTACAGTGTATGGTTAATGAAGGACCAGGTAATCATTAAGAAGGAGCGACGGAGGGAGATGCAAATAAGATCAGGCATTGAGGTGCGAGAAGAGGGTACTGATGAATGAGGAAGAAAGGGTGGACAGAGAAGTGTGTGGAGTGAAGTGAGATAAAGTGAAGTGTGGGAATGAAGTAAATCAAAGTGTGTTAAGTGAAGTGTGTGAAGTGAAATATTTACGAAGTTTAGTGTGTGAAGTTTAGTGTGTGAAGTGAAGTGTAATACGTGAAGTGTAATAAGTGAAGTGTAATAAGTAAATGAAATTAAGTGTAATAAGTAAAGAGTAGGGTAATAAGTGAAGTGAAAGAAACAGGAAAGTTTTAATTACAACGCAGTAGGTGAAATTTTAATGAATATGTACATTAAGTAGGTGCTTGGGAGAAGGGGTAAATATGCTCACTCTCATTCTCACTCTCTCTCTCTCTCACACACACACACACACACCAACCCCCACAATCTCTCACAAACACACTCCACCAATTCACACTCACTCACTCACTCACTCACTCTCTCTCTCTCTCTCCCTCCCTGAAGGTACATAGTCTCCTTAATCATGGCATTGTCTCCCGTCTTTTATCTTACCAGGACAATTTTAGTATCTCCCGCGTTCTCTTATTATCGCAATACCTTTACTTTATTACTGTGTTTGTTTGTTGCTTATGTTTCTTTACCATTGTTTTATTATTGCGTTTATTTGTTTCTTTATTTCTCCTGTTTTTCTTTATTTTCTCCTCCTTTGTCTTATTATCGCAATATTTGCTTTATATTACGGTGTTTATTTGTTTATTTTGTGTTTTTACCCTTATTATATCAGTTTTTTTAATTTGTTTGTTTGTTTTCTATATTTTTTCTGTCTTGTGTATTATCCTCTGCGTTGTGTTATTATCGCAATACATTTAGTTAATTATTATGTTTAGTTGTTTGTTTATGTTGCGTCTTTAACCTTATTATATTACTGTGTTTTCATTTTTTTGTTTGTCTTCTGTATTGCTTCTATGTCATTTTTGTTTAATATCTCCTGCGTTGTCTTATTATCTCTATACCTATATTTGATTGGTGTTTATTTGTTTGTATATTTCTTCTGTGTCTTTAACTTTACTATATTTCTATGTTTTCATTTGTTTATTTGTCTTCTATATTTCTTCTGTGTATTTCATTAGTATCCCTTGCGTTGTCTGATTATTGTTTTTTGTTTGTTTATATAATTATACATCTATATATTTCATCTTCACCTTTACTTTATTACTGGTTTATTTGTATATTTATTCGGTCTTTACCTTTATTGTATTACTATTTTCGTTAGTTTATTTATTCTTGTCTTTCTTGATGTTCTCCTGCTCCGTCTTACTATATCAATACCCTTTATTTTAGTACTGGTTTTGTATTTGTTTATTTATATGTTTGGCGTATTTATTATCCCCTGCGTACGTTGTCTTATGATCTTTACACCTTTTGTTGTTTGAATCTGTTTGCTATCATCATTCATTCTCTGTCTTTGTTTACTCTCTCATATTGTCTCCTTTGTCTCATTTAAGTCTCTCTCTCTCTCTCTCTCTCTCTCTCTCTCTCTCTCTCTCTTATATTGCGGGATATATGTAGTACCTCCTGCATCTTTCACAATGCCTTACCTTTATTACCGTTATATATATATATTATTTTTCATCGATACATTATAGTTTGTCTTAGTGTTTCGTTTACCTTTTTCTATTTCACTCGTTTTCTTTAAGGGGGAGGTAGTTTCTTTTTCTGGACCCCCTTCTCCCTTATGCTTAGCCCCATTAGTTTTAAGAATTTAAGACATTCGCTTTAATAGTTTGTAGAGTTTAGGACCTTTCGTCCCATTTATTTATAAAAATCAAGACCTTTCGTGCCATTTGGATGTATCTTTTTTGTTGGCGAGCGATAGCGAGCCTGTTATTTTGAAGGGACCGGCCTTCGGCCGGGAAATTTTTCTACTGAAAAATTTACAAATATACTTCGGAGGGGGATCTTGAGATTGTTTTTTTTAGCTTGATGGAGGCCTAGGTAATACATTATAATAATAATACAGAAATACATAAACAAATAAATAACACTTACCCCCTTCATTACATTCTTCTCTCGCATCTTTTATTTTTGTTTGTTTCCATTTTATCCACGTTGTGCTGCTTGCTGTCATTGTGTACTTCTTTATCTTATTCTTAGTTATTTGCTTCCTCCTCTTCTTTGGTGTATTTATTATTTGGTATTTGGTATATTTATAGCTCTTCCACTTCCTCCGTAAATTTTTCTCCCTTCTTCTTCTTACACCACCTCTCCCCCTCCTTCTCCACCAACACCTCCTCCTATTTTTCCTCCACCATCTCTTCTTCGTTCTCCTCCTCTCCCCCTCCTCCTCCACCAACACCTCCTATTTTTCCTCCACCATCTCCTCTTCCATCACCTCCTTCCATGTTTCCTCCATCATCTCTTCTTCTTCTTTCTCCTCCTCTTCCTCCTTCTGCACAAACACCTCCTCGTATTTGTCCTCCATCATCTCTTCGTCTTTCTCTTCCTCCTCCTCCAGTTCGTCTTCGCTGAATTTCTAAACCTCAACAAAAGAATAAACTGTTTGAAGATTGACATTAAGCCCCACAACAATGGCGACAAGAAAGTTGGTTTAGACTAATTATACCTGAACCAATAGTGTGCCAAATTAGCCAAGAGCGTTAAACAATAGAGGATTCCCTGGTCGTGGTGAAAGAAGAACACCGTATTACTTTATGCATAATTAATTACGTTGGCCTAGTTTGCGATAGTTCCTTTAATTTGACTCACGTTCGCACACCGATGTGTGTTAGCCCAGAGGTCTAAGGTGCTGTATGCTGACCACGAGGTCGAGGGTTCGAATTCCCCAGAATCTTAAGATTCTTCAGCTATGGCGATGGAGAGGATTGTATCGTGATCCTTCCCTAGCCAAGCTGCTAAACTATTAGCTTGTGTTGGCCTACATACGTACTTCTCACTAGTGCATCTGCATATGTACTATGGTGCAAATTCGGCACCTCACGGTCGCCAAAGGTTGCATGTGACCTCGTAGTTAAGGTACAATAAGCGCACCCACAGTGACAAACACACACACACACACAAAGTACTTCTGCATATATCAATTAACTATAATACATTAATCCAGCCCCTTATTATTTAGGATACTACGACACCTGTCAACCTAACCTTCCTTAATTATATCCATGTACAATATACTAACTCTTACTCTCTCTCTCGTTGCAGGTAAATACAGTACCGGTATACTGTCTGCTCATGTACTGGTAAGTATTAACCCACTGAGCCCCAGCTAGTTATAAATAAATGTACCACCAGGGACCGGCAGGATTTGATTTTTTTTTTATTCCAGAAACAATAGCGAATGGGATAGGAATGAAGGAAAAACCACAAAAAAACTATCAAAAAGGTCAAAAATTGGTCCTACGGAGCCCCCGAAAACGAATTTTAGAAGAGTAAAAATTGAAGGCAAAAACACCCAAAAACCATGTTTTTGCACGCTCACGCGCACACGGTTGGACTTTGAGAGTTTTCAACCATCGCCAAGGTTGCGTGGGATACTTACACAGTTCCCATACAAATTGAGCCCTCTAGGTGCCATAGGACCGGAGTACCAGTGACGACACGTTGTCGTCGCTTGGGTATAGCGTTACATATATTGCCGACGACACGTTGTCATCGCTGGGGTTCAGTGGGTTAAGGGTTGTGACGCCTGCCAGTGTTGGCAGAATCGCCTCCCGGTAGCCACTAGCGCTCGCCAGGGCAGTGAAAGGGGCTACAGTCTATCTACAATGTTGTACTTTCTTTCTTGCGAATCATCATGTCACAGGCAGTATAGAAGTGGTCTTTATTTTCGCCTGTGACAATCCATTATATTTTATATCATGAGTTGAACATAAGATGCATTGTAGTGAAGGAGAGAGAGCGAGCGAGCAGCGTGGGAGGAGAGTGTTGCTTTCTCTCCTCTTTCCTCCCTCCCGGAGGAATCCCTCGCCCGCGTGGCATTCTCTCGGTTTTGATTGGCTGGTGGTTCCTGGCGCATTCTGCAGGCCTGCTGTCTGGTGACGTAGCGGCCTGTGGTTGGCTGACCACCATGCCTTTGTGTGTGATCCTGGAGGGGTCCCGAGGAGCTACTCTCTTCAGAGCTTGCCTGACCAGCATACCCTTCACATATCCCTTACCACCTGTCCCCGACTTCTACCTATAGAGCATTTTCTCTCTCTCTCAACTTCTTACCTCTCATTCTTCCTCTCTATTTAATATCATAACTCCCCTTTGGTTCTGCACGATTTCATATATCGGCCATCGTATTATATGCTGAAGCTCTCAGATATTATATGTTTAGTTAGGCATTTTGGAGGGGTTGCCATTTTGTCTGTAGAGGTTCGACACACTCACGGTGTCTCCCTGCCTATTCCTTGGCTGTCTGCTGGGCTATTTAATGCTAGACTGGGGTAAGGCTACTTGTGTTGTAATTTCCGATGTGTAACAGGTTTTGTTTAACCTGTACAATCGCAACGGAGACATGGGAAGCCTAGGTGGTCTTTCTGACTGTGTACCTTGTGAGTTTAGCACTGTGCTGCGAGCGAGGGCTTTTGCCTCTGCCACCCAGCACTGTGCTAACTCGTTTTGTTTTGACTTTTAGAGGGTCGCCAGGAGAGAACCAGATACTTACATGATGTTACCAGATGATGTTACAGTGAGGTCCCCGCTTGGATCTTCTGATCACTGTCTGATACAGGCCACCTGTCTATCACCTACCACACCTTCCCACTCTGAACCTGTTTTGGTGACTAAATGGCATTACGATAGGGCAGACTGGGAGGGTCTTCAAGGTTTCTTTATTGATATTCCCTGGACCTCTTTCTTTTCTAATGATGCACACTCCACCTTGAGCCACATACAAGATTTTGTAAAAATTGGAATGGAAACTTTTATTCCTCATCAAAAGTACATTAAAAGATCTAATTCACCTAAAGGGTTTGACCATAATTGTGCTAGAGTAACTGAACAAAAAGCAATAGCCTACAATGCATACACAAGATCAAAAACACATGAAGCCTTTAATTACTTTAGAAACATCAGAAATCATGCCAAAACTGTATTAAACCTAACTAAATCAAACTTTCTCCACAAGCAGGCAAATAAACTTCTAAATAATCCAAATGATAACAAAATATTTTAGTCTACTCTTAACTCATTCAAATCCAACTTCACAACTGCTTCATCCATTCCACCATTAAAATCTCCGACTGGCAATCTTGTAAGTGACCCACGAGGTAAAGCTAACCTTCTTGCGGATATTTTCTCCACCAACTCAACCTTAGATGAAATAAATCAAGATGTCCCTGTACTTAATTTTAATTCGCCTGAAATTCCCTCACTTAAGATCCACACCAGACATGTCAAAACTATTTTGCAGAATCTCTCAGTAGATAAGGCTCCTGGTCCAGATGAAATTCCTCCAATAGTACTTAAGAATTGCTCCTTGGTGCTCGTTCCTGTATTGGCAAAAAATTTCCGTCTATGTAGTCATACCTCATGCTTCCCAGTACCCTGGAAAGAAGCAAACATCCATCTATCTATCTATCTATTGCCTGACGCCGTGATCCCCGAAGGGATGGCAACGAACGAACCGCCCCCATTCACCTCTGTCCCCAGTCAGTCGACGCCCCTCCCCCCAACCAGCACTGCCTTCGTTCATGTAGTTCCTCACTCCATCCTTCCACCTCATATTCGGTCTACCTCTCCCGCTCTGTCCCTCCACCTCGCTCTCGTACACCCTCTTAGTCATTCTCTCGCTTTCCATACGTTCCATATGGCCGAACCATCTCAAGTTGTTCCTTTTCACACTTTCCAGCACATCTACCTCCACACCACACCTCCTTCTTACTTCCTCATTAGTCTGTCTATCCCTCCATGTAACTCCGCACGCACTCCTTAAGTAATTCATTTCCACTGCTCTCACTCTTGGTCTGAGTCTCTCAACCAACGTCCATGCTTCGCTTCCGTAAGTCAGTGTCGGGATTACCACACTGTCATGCAAGGACTTCTTCACTTCCATACTGACCACCCTATTTCTTGTTACTGGTTTTAGCGTTCCTACAACCCTCTTCCCCTGTTGTACCCTCTCCCGCACCTCTTCATCCATAGTCCCATCTTTACTCAACACACTGCCCAGATACTTAAAAGAGTTGACGATCTCCATAACCTGACCGTTTAGCTTCACCTCACACTCTGTGACTTCACCCCTTTCGAAGACCATAACCTTGCTCTTCCCCGTATTTACCTTCAAATTCCGTTTTTCGCACACTGTTCCAAACTCATTTACCAGACCCTGCAACTCCCATTCATTATCACTTATCAGAACTGTATCATCTGCAAACAGCAGTATAGGTAGCTTCCACTCAATTCCCTCCCTTTTCAGCGATACACCAACATCCACTGCTCTTGATAGCATTTCTTTCATAACTCCATCGATATATACAGTAAACAACCACGGGGACATCACACACCCCTGTTTCAAACCAACATTCAGGTCAAAGAACTCGCTCTGCTCACTCTCCACACGTACTGCCGCCTTTGCACCCTCATACATGCTCTTCACTGCTTTCAGCAACTTGCCCTCTACTCCGTATATTCTAAGTACTTTCCACAAACCTTCTCTATCCACTCTGTCATAGGCCTTCTCCAAGTCCATAAAGGCAACATACACCTTTTGTTTCTTCTCCAGATACTTCTCCACAACACAATTCAGGGTAAAAATCTGATCTACACATCCTCTTCCCTTCCTAAAACCTCCCTGCTCGTCGCCAATCCATTTCTCCGTTCTCACTCTCACTCTCTCAATCACTACCCTACTGTATACCTTCCCTACTACGCTTAGAAGACATATTCCTCGGTGGTTACCACACACTCCTCTTTCCCCTTTGCCCTTATATAGGGGGACTATTATGCCAGTCTTCCAGTCATCGGGTGCACTCCCCTTCTCCCATGCTAGTTTGCACATTTTCCATACCCATTCTATCACTATCTCACCACCATACCTCAACATTTCCCCACACACTCCATCTGTTCCTGGTGCTTTCCCCAACTTCACTCTTTTCATGGCTTCCCACACTTCTGACCTCCTGATCCCCACCTCCTCCTCCACTACTTCTCTTCTTCTCCCTCCCATACCATATCCAGCTATGTTTGCTGGCTCTTCATTCCTTTCATTTAGCAACTCACTGAAGTACTCCCTCCATCTTTCGACTCTCTCTTGCTTCTCGGCTAGCATTCTCCCATTCTTATCTTTCACACCCTTACTGTTTCCCTTGCTACCTTCCCTAACTTTCTTGACTTCTTTCCAGAACAGTTTCTTACTCTCCCTCCATTTTACACTCAGATTCCTTCCAAATTCCTCATCTACTCTTCTCTTACTTTCCTTCACTACTCTCTTCACCACCCTCTTACTCTCCACGTACCTCGCTCGTTTCTGTCTCTTGGAATCTTCATTCCCTCTACTACCCAACCACTCTCTATATGCTTTCTTCTTTTCTTCCACAGCTATTCTTACCTCTTCTGTCCACCATGCTGTACCTTTCACTCCCCTCCCTCTTCTCCTCACTCCACACACCTCCTCACATGCTGCACAGATCTCATCCTTAAACACCTTGCTCATCTCCTCCACTTCCTCCATAACTTCCAGGTCGAACCCACCTAGTCGTCTTTCCACTGCTCTCCTGTACTCCTCCCGGACTTCCTCCTCCTGCAACCTCTCCACCCTCCTCACCATTCCACCCTCCTCTCGCCTCCCTCCCGCTCTCCTCACCCACTTCTTTTGTATCCTAACCTTAGCTACCACTACATAATGATCAGACAGACCCCCTCCAATACCCCTATACACCCTAGCATCCATCACAGATTTCTTCATTCGTTCATCCACACATACATAATCAATCAATGACTTTCGTTCCACCACTGTCTTATCCTTCATCGTCAACATCCGTTTCCACGTGTACCTGTGGATCATTCTGTGTCGGAAGAAGGTGTTGGCTATCCACAGCCTCCTCCCCACACATACGTCCACAAGTGCACTACCATTCCCATTCACCTCTGATGGTACCCCCCACCCTCCCACCACTCCCTCAACTTTCCTATCACCCACCTTACCATTCATATCCCCAATCAGAATATTCTTTCGTTCTTGTCAAACTTCTCCAGGCACGCCTCCACATTCATCCAGAACTCCTCTTTCTTTCTTTCAAGTATATCCTCTGTCGGGGCATACACACATACAATCACCCACGTTTGTATTCCTACTTTCATTCTCACCCACACAATCCTTGAACCCACAGACCCATACTCTCTTACACATTCCTTCCATTTGCTACTTACAAACAAACATGCACCTTCTCTCGCTGTTCCTTCACTCACTCCAGCACACACACCCATTCCACATTCCCATTCTCTCACATCTGAACCTTTCCATTTGGTCTCTGTCATTCCACATACATCCAGCCTGGCATTCACTAACACTTCCAGAACCTCTCTCTCTTTTGTGCCATCATTCATGCCACTAACATTCCACGTAGCCATTCTCAGAATGTCCGAAGGCATGTCCTTAGTCGGTCGTGGTTCGTCAACGTTGGTTCCGTCCGCATCCGAGGCTGTTCGTTCGTTTTTCTTTGCTTAGATATTTTTTCCGGGTGGGGGTCGCAAGCCCACCGACCCAACCTCTTTAGTCGCCTCTTACGACACGCAGAAGGCACGTGGGGCATATTCTATTCCCTAACCCCCAGGGGGGAACATCCATCCAGTTCCTAAAAAAGGTGCCTCTTCAGATCCATCAAACTACAGACCAATAGCTATAACTTCCACTCTTGGTAAAGTCTTTGAAATTATATTAAATAATCACATAATTAAGCATCTTGAGAATAATAAATTAATCAGTGATAGGCAATATGGTTTTAGACGATGTCGATCAACTGCAGACATTCTTTGCCTTCTTACGCATCAAATCAACCAAGCTACAGACCAACATGGTGAAACACATACAATAGCACTGGATATATCAAAGGCATTTGATAGAGTCTGGCATCAATCCTTATTGTCGAAGATGTCACACTACGGCCTTGCATCATTAGTTCCACTAATTTCTTCTTATCTTCATAACAGAAAAATACGTGTAATGGTAGATGGCCTTTATTCTCAATTTCACTCAATAAATGCTGGTGTTCCCCAGGGATCAGTTTTGGCCCCAATTCTGTTCCTCATTCATATCAATGATCTCATATCTACCACTCATAATCCAATACATTCCTACGCAGATGACTCAACACTCCACAGTTCCTTCACATTTACCAATTCTTTCACCCAACCCGATCTTATAAATTCAAAAATAAGCACTGCAATTTCTCTGAACCAGGACCTTTCTAGAATTGAAGAATGGGGACAAAAGAATCTAGTTTCCTTTAATGCACAGAAAACCAAGTACATTAAATTTTCTAACCGACAGAATCTCACTGACTCCCATATATTTTTTAATGATGTAAATATTCCCACTTCCCATAGTATTGACATTTTCGGTGTAACATTAACTACTAACTTGAGCTGGACACATTATGTTAGAAGCATTGCTAAGAATGCCTCTAAAAAACTGGGACTCCTGTACAGAGTTCGAGAATTCTTCACTGACGAGCAGTTGGCCATAATATATAAAAGTCATGTGCGTTCTCAGATGGATTACTGTTCACCTCTGTGGAGTGGAAGTAGAGTGGTTGCATTGAGGCAGTTGAACAAAATTCAAAATAAAGCTATTAGATTAATCAATAACCCTGCAATCATACAGGACCTTCCTACATTATCCATACGAAGAAACGTTGCATCCCTTGCATTATTCTACAGATATTTTCACAACAATTGTTCCGAGGAACTTGCTTCAATTGTGCCGCCTCTCCACATCTTTCCCCGAGGGACTAGGGCAGCTGAGAGCGCCCATGAATTTACACTTTCTCCTCCACAATGCAGAACTTCTGCTTATCAAAATTCATTTATCCCTAGAACTACTACTCTTTGGAATTCACTTCCCTCGAATTGCTTTCCACAAACTTACAATCTACAAATGTTTAAATCCAGTTGTTACAAACATTTTATGAATGGAGGATGCCTTTAGGCACATGGACCTTTTTGTTTTATCTGTGTTTTTCCTTCCTCCGTTCATTGTCTCTTTAAAAAAAAAAAAAAAAAAAAAATAGCGATCTGGATCTCTCAAGAGAGCACCCCGTCAATTAACGTAATTTGGGCGCACAGTCTTAAGGACCTCGTTAGGCTACGAGCCGTATGCTCAGCCATTGTTTCTTAGCCTACGACATCCCAGCTAGACTTTATTAGCCTAGCAGACACCGGTTTAGAATTATAAACTCTTATGCTATGTATGCAGCATTCTTATTCACGTTGACTGTAAGCCTTGGTTGTTGTTGAGTTGCACAACCTGAGCAGGTTTTTTGAGTTGCCTGACGAAGGACTTCTTTTGTTGTTGGAGATGATACTAGTGTGCATTTATCGTTATTCCCGTGTCAGTTGACACTGTCTGTCTCTACACTTGTCCTATATTGTCCCTGCTTTATATAACAGTTATATAACAGTTCAAAATCCGATACGATCATCTTACCCCAGCATCCGACTTTCTTCAGAATATTCCTGCTCGATGCTTTGGGACTTTCGTTCACTTTCTTTAGTATAGGAGTGACAGTTCATTATTGTTTAGAGTAACTTTAAATATACCTTCTTCTAGTTTGCATTAAATCATTGCAGTGATTTAATTAAGATCTCTATCTTTTCCTTGTATACCTTATTAACGTAATTGTATGTTGTTGTGATCAGGCTGTATCAGAGATCATCAGCCTGTAGTAGTAGTGCACTTATACTGAGTTATAGGATACCCCGTTATCGCAGATTTAACTCTGGAGGGTATAGGTGTTTTTTGTGTGCCGGCATTATAAGTTCAGGGGTTGGATCTAGTGTTACCGTTGTGGCTGTGTGCCTTTCTAGTCCAATGATTAAGAGCCCTTGTTTTATACGAACCCCGGTCGTAACAGGATTTTATGGACCCCTTTCTCTCTCATCCTTAGCCCCATTTGCTTTGAGATTTTAAGACATTTACCCCATTAGGTTGGCGATTTTAAGACCTTTCGTGCCATTTAGGTGTCGATATTTGTTCCTGGTGAGGAGCATGGCCGAGGCATTTTTCTACCGAAAAGTACACAAATTTACCTGGAAGCTGGGTCTTGGAGGTATTTTTTTTAAACTTAATGGAGGTCTAGGGACGAAACTAAAACTAAAAATAATATATAAATAAATATATATATATATATATATATATATATATATATATATATATATATATATATATATATATATACAGTATATATACTGTCTATCTATCTATCTATATGCTCAGGCCCAATCCCCATTTTGGGGGTAGCCGACTCAAGACAGAGCAAGAACAGGGAAAACACAAAAACAACATAAAACAACGAATAAACAGATACAAAGCACAAAGCATGGGCCTGAGCATAAAGATAGATAGATAGATAGACAGTATATATATATAAATATATATATATATATATATATATATATATATATATATATATTATTTTTAGTTTTAGTTTCGTCCCTAGACCTCCATTAAGTTTTTAAAAAATACCTCCAAGACCCAGCTTCCAGGTAAATTTGTGTACTTTTCGGTAGAAAAATGCCTCGGCCATGCTCCTCACCAGGAACAAATATCGACACCTAAATGGCACGAAAGGTCTTCAAATCGCCAACCTAATGGGGTAAATGTCTTAAAATCTCAAAGCAAATGGGGCTAAGGATGAGAGAGAAAGGGGTCCATAAAACCCTGTTACGACCGGGGCTCGTATAAAACAAGGGCTCTTAATCATTGGACTAGAAAGGCACACAGCCACATGAATGGTAAGGTGGGTGATAGGAAAGTTGAGGGAGTGGTGGGAGGGTGGGGGGTACCATCAGAGGTGAATGGGAATGGTAGTGCACTTGTGGACGTATGTGTGGGGAGGAGGCTGTGGATAGCCAACACCTTCTTCCGACACACAATGATCCACAGGTACACGTGGAAACGGATGTTGACGATGAAGGATAAGACAGTGGTGGAACGAAAGTCATCGATTGATTATGTATGTGTGGATGAACGAATGAAGAAATCTGTGATGGATGCTACGGTGTATAGGGGTATTGGAGGGGGTCTGTCTGATCATTATGTAGTGGTAGCTAAGGTTAGGATACAAAATAAGTGGGTGAGGAGAGCTGGAGGGAGGCGAGAGGAGGGTGGAATGGTGAAGAGGGTGGAGAGGTTGCAGGAGGAGGAAGTCCGGGAGGAGTACAGGAGAGCAGTGGAAAGACGACTAGGTGGGTTCGACCTGGAAGTTATAATGAGCAAGGTGTTTAAGGATGAGATCTGTGCAGCATGTGAGGAGGTGTGTGGAGTGAGGAGAAGAGGGAGGGGAGTGAAAGGTACAGCATGGTGGACAGAAGAGGTAAGAATAGCTGTGGAAGAAAAGAAGAAAGCATATAGAGAGTGGTTGGGTAGTAGAGGGAATGAAGATTCCGAGAGACAGAAACGAGCGAGGTACATGGAGAGTAAGAGGGTGGTGAAGAGAGTAGTGAAGGAAAGTAAGAGAAGAGTAGATGAGGAATTTGGAAGGAATCTGAGTGTAAAATGGAGGAAGAGTAAGAAACTGTTCTGGAAAGAAGTCAAGAAAGTTAGGGAAGGTAGCAAGGGAAACAGTAAGGGTGTGAAAGATAAGAATGGGAGAATGCTAGCCGAGAAGCAAGAGAGAGTCGAAAGATGGAGGGAGTACTTCAGTGAGTTGCTAAATGTAAGGAATGAAGAGCCAGCAAACATAGCTGGATATGGTATGGGAGGGAGAAGAAGAGCAGTAGTGGAGGAGGAGGTGGGGATCAGGAGGTCAGAAGTGTAGGAAGCCATGAAAAGAGTGAAGTTGGGGAAAGCACCAGGAACAGATGGAGTGTGTGGGGAAATGTTGAGGTATGGTGGTGAGATAGTGATAGAATGGGTATGGAAAATGTGCAAACTAGCATGGGAGAAGGGGAGTGCACCCGATGACTGGAAGACTGGCATAATAGTCCCCCTATATAAGGGCAAAGGGGAAAGAGGAGTGTGTGGTAACCACCGAGGAATATGTCTTCTAAGCGTAGTAGGGAAGGTATACAGTAGGGTAGTATATCTCTCTCTCTCTCTCTCTCTCTCTCTCTCTCTCTCTCTCTCTCTCTCTCTCTCTCTCTCTCTCTCTCTCTCTCTCTCTCTCTCTCCCCCCCCCCCCCCCCCCCCCGTGCTCCATAATTCACACTTCGGAGTTCGGACTCAGTATTTTAAGGGGAAGTATTGTTTGTTGTTTTCTGAACCCCCTTTTCCTTCATGTTTAGCCCTTTTAGTTTTTAAAATGTAAGACTTTCAAAAAAAATGTTGTCAATAGCAATACCTTTCGTGCCAATTAGGTGTCAATTTTTTCCTGGCGAGCTATAGCGAGCCTGTAATTTAGGAAGAATCGGCCTTCGGCCGGGACATTTCTTCTACTGAAAAAGTTGTATAAATAAATCTCAAAGGGGGTCTATGGAATGTTTTTTTATTAAGATTGATTTAGGTCTAGGGAACAAACTAATACAAATATTTATACCGGAAATAATAACAAATAAATACATAAATAAAATAACGTCCTCTTAAGAACTTGGTTATATTCCCTATTTGCAGGATTGGTCGGTCCACTCACTATTAGCTATGTAGGGGAATAATTATATACACTTGAATATTATCCTAATTATGGTTATTAATTTGGTCTGTGTGTGTGTGTGTGTGTGTGTGTGAGAGAGAGAGAGAGTGAGAGAGTGATTGATGATAGAGAGAGTGATTGATGATAGAGAGAGTGATTGAGAGAGAGTGATTGAGATAGAGAGAGAGTGTGTGCAGTTTGTGGATGTGTGTGTGTATTCACTTTCACTTGCTTGTTCGTCAAGGGGAATCCACGCAATGCGAGCTAAGCTCATTATTATCGCGCCTCCTTAACTGGGAATGTATTGCGTGAAATGCATGTTAAGTGTTTATGTATTGTTGGAATGGCTGTGGATGTGTGTGTAGTCTGTATTTTAGCCAATTGGCGACATCTGGAAACGAAGGCTTAGGGTTAATCTGTACGGTACCATTCTCACTACGGTACCAGTCTCACCCGAAGGCTTAGGTTGACCAGTAGCTTAGGTTGACCAGTACGATACCCATCTCACCTTGTAACCGATCACCAACCCCAGATGGGACGTCACAACTTCGTCCACTTATACCAGGTTCCTATTTATACTGCTAGGTGAACAGAGGCTACACCGTTAGGAGACTTGCCCAAATGTGTGTGTGTGTGTGTGTATAAGTGTAGGAAGATAATAATGGGTGAAATACTAAAGAAAATGTGCAGGACAGCCAAATGAAGCCTTTCTTTTCTGTGTTATGGCTATTATTAGACGATTTTATTCAGATTAGGAAGGGTAGATGGAAGTCAGAGGGTAAATCGAGAGAGCCTTTGCCCTTTTGATTCCCACAGGTCCTTCCTAAGCAGCATATAATCGTCTAATGAAAGCCAGAATAAGAGAATAAGCTGTCAAAACTCGGCATAATCCTCAAGCGGTTAAGGGGTATATTAACCCTATGAAGCTCTGACGCGTTTTACCAGTTTATTTTGGCTATCATTAGACGATTTTATGCAGCTTAGGAAGTATCTGTGGGTATCAAAAGGGTAAATACTGGTTCCATGTCATCTCAACCAGTAGACCATTTCAACCAGTCTTTCTCAACCAGTGCCAAATTAACCCAGACCAACCAAACCAGTGCCAAAATATAGTACTAACCTAACCTAACCTAACCTAACCGTATTAGTTGATTTGGTACTGGTTGAGAGCTACTGGTTGAAATGGTCTACTGGTTGAATTGACCGGTCACCGTAAATACTATCTCAATCAACCCTTTGACTTCCATATACCGTTACTAATCTGAATAAAATCGTCTAATAGTAGCCAGAAACAGAACAGAAACGCGTATCGGAGCTTGAAAGGGTTAATTGAAACCCTAGAGGAAAAATAAAAATGAAATCGAAGTCATAATTGCCTTTCTTTACTTTCACTCGTTTATTTAAACCAAGGAAATTGATTTGTTATTTATTAATTAAACGAGCGTATTTTACTTGTTAATTTAGCGAGTGTAAATTACTTGTTAATCAAAGAAGCATAAATTACTTGTTAATTAAATGAGCATAAATTACTTGTTAATTAAACGAGCGTAAATTGTTAATTATGTGACCGTAAATTACAGGTTAATTAAGCGATTGTAAATGACTTGTTAATTAAACGAGCGTTAATTACTTGTTAAATAAACGAGCATAACATATTTGTTAATTAAGCTACCATAAATTACTTGTAAATTAAGTGAGCATAAATTCCTTGTAAATTAAGCGAGCATAAATTACTTGTAAATTAAGCGAGCATAAATTACTTGTAAATTAAGCGAGCATAAATTACTTGTAAATTAAGCGAGCATAAATTACTTGTAAATTAAGCGAGCATAAATTACTTGTTAATTAATTAAGCAAGAATGAATTACTTATTCATAAACGACCGTAAATTACTTGTTAATTAAGCGAATATAAATGTCTTGTTAATTAAGCCAGCGCACCTAGTTGGGAAAATCTGGTATTAATCAACTTTACCTCGGGATTATATTACTCTCTGCCTAAGCAACCCCTTTTCCTTCATGACACCTAATTAGCACGAAAGGTATTGCGGACAAACTGGATTTTAGGTCACGTATGGTATATAATGTTCTAAATGTATACTATAGCTTTGTATAAGAGTATTAGTCACCACAATATATGTCTCTACCGCTGCATATAAGAGTATTAGTCACCACAATATATGTCTCTACCGCTGCATATAAGAGTATTAGTCACCACAATATATGTCTCTACCGCTGCATATAAGAGTATTAGTCACCACAATATATGTCTCTACCGCTGCATATAAGAGTATTAGTCACCACAATACATGTCTCTCTCTACCGCTGCATATAAGAGTATTAGTCACCACAATATATGTCTCTACCGCTGCATATAAGAGTATTAGTCACCACAATATATGTCTCTACCGCTGCATATAAGAGTATTAGTCACCACAATACATGTCTCTACCGCTGCATATAAGAGTATTAGTCACCACAATATATGTCTCTACCGCTGCATATAAGAGTATTAGTCACCACAATACATGTCTCTACCGCTGCATATAAGAGTATTAGTCACCACAATATGTCTGTACCGCTGCATATAAGAGTATTAGTCACCACAATATGTCTGTACCGCTGCATATAAGAGTATTAGTCACCACAATATATGTCTCTACCGCTGCATATAAGAGTATTAGTCACCACAATATATGTCTCTACCGCTGCATATAAGAGTATTAGTCACCACAATACATGTCTCTACCGCTGCATATAAGAGTATTAGTCACCACAATACATGTCTCTACCGCTGCATATAAGAGTATTAGTCACCACAATATATGTCTCTACCGCTGCATATAAGAGTATTAGTCACCACAATACATGTCTCTACCGCTGCATATAAGAGTATTAGTCACCACAATACATGTCTCTACCGCTGCATATAAGAGTATTAGTCACCACAATACATGTCTCTACCGCTGCATATAAGAGTATTAGTCACCACAATATGTCTGTACCGCTGCATATAAGAGTATTAGTCACCACAATATATCTCTACCGCTGCATATAAGAGTATTAGTCACCACAATACATGTCTCTACCGCTGCATATAAGAGTATTAGTCACCACAATACATGTCTCTACCGCTGCATATAAGAGTATTAGTCACCACAATACATGTCTCTACCGCTGCATATAAGAGTATTAGTCACCACAATACATGTCTGTACCGCTGCATATAAGAGTATTAGTCACCACAATATGTCTCTACCGCTGCATATAAGAGTATTAGTCACCACAATATATGTCTGTACCGCTGCATATAAGAGTATTAGTCACCACAATATATGTCTCTACCGCTGCATATAAGAGTATTAGTCACCACAATATGTCTACCGCTGTCTGTACCGCTGCATATAAGACTATTAGTCACCACAATATATGTCTCTACCGCTGCATATAAGAGTATTAGTCACCACAATATATGTCTCTACCGCTGCATATAAGAGTATTAGTCACCACAATATGTCTCTACCGCTGCATATAAGAGTATTAGTCACCACAATACATGTCTCTACCGCTGCATATAAGAGTATTAGTCACCACAATACATGTCTCTACCGCTGCATATAAGAGTATTAGTCACCACAATAATGTCTCTACCGCTGCATATAAGAGTATTAGTCACCACAATATATGTCTCTACCGCTGCATATAAGAGTATTAGTCACCACAATATGTCTCTACCGCTGCATATAAGAGTATTAGTCACCACAATACATGTCTCTACCGCTGCATATAAGAGTATTAGTCACCACAATATATGTCTCTACCGCTGCATATAAGAGTATTAGTCACCACAATATATGTCTCTACCGCTGCATATAAGAGTATTAGTCACCACAATACATGTCTCTACCGCTGCATATAAGAGTATTAGTCACCACAACATGTCTCTACCGCTGCATATAAGAGTATTAGTCACCACAATACATGTCTCTACCGCTGCATATAAGAGTATTAGTCACCACAATACATGTCTCTACCGCTGCATATAAGAGTATTAGTCACCACAATACATGTCTCTACCGCTGCATATAAGAGTATTAGTCACCACAATACATGTCTCTACCGCTGCATATAAGAGTATTAGTCACCACAATACATGTCTCTACCGCTGCATATAAGAGTATTAGTCACCACAATATATGTCTCTACCGCTGCATATAAGAGTATTAGTCACCACAATACATGTCTCTACCGCTGCATATAAGAGTATTAGTCACCACAATACATGTCTCTACCGCTGCATATAAGAGTATTAGTCACCACAATACATGTCTCTACCGCTGCATATAAGAGTATTAGTCACCACAATACATGTCTCTACCGCTGCATATAAGAGTATTAGTCACCACAATATATGTCTGTACCGCTGCATATAAGAGTATTAGTCACCACAATATATGTCTGTACCGCTGCATATAAGAGTATTAGTCACCACAATATGTCTCTACCGCTGCATATAAGAGTATTAGTCACCACAATATATGTCTCTACCGCTGCATATAAGAGTATTAGTCACCACAATATATGTCTCTACCGCTGCATATAAGAGTATTAGTCACCACAATATATGTCTCTACCGCTGCATATAAGAGTATTAGTCACCACAATATATGTCTCTACCGCTGCATATAAGAGTATTAGTCACCACAATATGTCTCTACCGCTGCATATAAGAGTATTAGTCACCACAATACATGTCTCTACCGCTGCATATAAGAGTATTAGTCACCACAATATATGTCTCTACCGCTGCATATAAGAGTATTAGTCACCACAATACATGTCTCTACCGCTGCATATAAGAGTATTAGTCACCACAATATATGTCTCTACCGCTGCATATAAGAGTATTAGTCACCACAATATATGTCTCTACCGCTGCATATAAGAGTATTAGTCACCACAATATATGTCTCTACCGCTGCATATAAGAGTATTAGTCACCACAATATATGTCTCTACCGCTGCATATAAGAGTATTAGTCACCACAATATATGTCTCTACCGCTGCATATAAGAGTATTAGTCACGACAATACATGTCTCTACCGCTGCATATAAGAGTATTAGTCACCACAATACATGTCTCTACCGCTGCATATAAGAGTATTAGTCACCACAATATATGTCTCTACCGCTGCATATAAGAGTATTAGTCACCACAATATATGTCTCTACCGCTGCATATAAGAGTATTAGTCACCACAATATATGTCTCTACCGCTGCATATAAGAGTATTAGTCACCACAATATATGTCTCTACCGCTGCATATAAGAGTATTAGTCACCACAATACATGTCTCTACCGCTGCATATAAGAGTATTAGTCACCACAATATATGTCTGTACCGCTGCATATAAGAGTATTAGTCACCACAATATATGTCTCTACCGCTGCATATAAGAGTATTAGTCACCACAATATATGTCTCTACCGCTGCATATAAGAGTATTAGTCACCACAATACATGTCTCTACCGCTGCATATTAAATTATTTCTCCTTAGACATTGTGGGTTAAATAAGGGTGGAAGGAAAAATGGCGGCCATCTTGGATCAGCTGAGAACTAATATTTTTTTCACTTTTTTACCGTATTTCTAGTATTTTGTCATATTCTATATCAATGTTAACCCTGTGGGGGTCTGGGGGCGGCAGCCCCCAGGTTATGTTAGGGTAATGACAAAATATGGTTTTAGGGGGCATGTTTTAATATTGCAAAATAATGGGTAAATAGGAATTTTCAGAAGGAAAAACACCTTAAAACACACTAATCAATGAAGGAACTGATGAGAAAAAGGATTATAATACAAAAAACACATACGTGACCTAAAATCCAATTTGACCGGTATTGCTATTGACAAAGAAATGGTTGAAAGTCTTACAATTTGAAAACTAAAAGGGCTAAACATGAAGGAAAAGGGGTTGGTTGTTGTCTGTTTCCTTATCATTGTGTGTCCAGACATTTTGACGCTAACGTACCTTGATTATAGCTCTGTCACTCTTTCAACTTTGGGGGAGACACTTGTTACAACCACCTTTGCCTTTTATCTTCTTCATTCACATAGGAAAAACAAAATATATATATATAATAATAATAATAATAATAATACTAAGGGTAGAAACTTAGCTCACGATCAATATACAGTATTCCCAATTAGTTTACATACCCTATGTTATGCCCATTATTTTAGTGTATCCTTCTTTTATTATACTTAATTTATTTCCAGCTGATACTCTAGAATCGTAGATGTGGCACCTGCGCGGTAGTGTCTCGTGATTGGTTGGAGTGAATGTGTTTCATTTCGTAGGTTGCTTGTGATAACACTTAAAATTACTGTTTCATTGTAATTATTTGACTCATCATATCTACAAAGTATAAGTGTCTTCTATTATAAATCTTGTAAATGCCGTTTAGCATTGATATTCTGCATTACAAACAAGCATTAACCAAAAATGCACCTGTACCCAAGTCAACTGCTGCCCAAACGAACATTGACACTTCAGTACATGAATTCTATTTGAAAATTAAATGACATTAGCCTGTTTAACCACATATAAAAGATCGTATAACACTTAAGTACATGTAATATAAGGCATGTACTACATTTAAAGTAGCCTATATGTTCAGGGAATTTAATAAATGTGGTGGTTGGGAGGGAGAGGGAGAGGCGGGAAGTTTAAATCTGTTAACCAGACTCTGTTACCAAGCTTTTCCTTCATGTAAATATTTTCATGGGCATACACATTTTAATGTAGCCAATAATATTTTGTGTATTTAACATGTACGAAAATTGGGTAGCCTACAGTTGTGAAGATATTCTCCTGTTGTTTACCCAGGACCGTACCCTAAACAACTCTGCCTCACCAAGCCTATGAACCACTTGGGAGTTTCAGGCTTCCCAATTTTCGTACAAGTAAAATACACACAATATTATTGGCTACATTAAAATGTGTATGTCCATGAATATATTTACATTAAGGAAAAGCTTGATAACAGAGTCTGGTTAACAGATTTAACCTTCCCGCCTCTCCCTCTCCCTCTCCCTCTCCCTCTCCCTCTCCCTCCCCAACCACCACATTTATTAAATTCCCTGAACATATAGTCTTTTATTTATCTCGTTTTTTTCTTCCTTCACCTATTTATCTCATTATCTTATTTCTCTCATTCTCCTATTTCTCTTATTCCCCTTCTATTTTTCTCCTCCTCCTATTTCTCTCTCTCCTATTTCTCCCAATCCACTTATATTTTTCTCCTCATATTTCTCTCATTCCTCTTCTATTTCTCTATTTCTCCTTTGTCTCACATTTCCCTTCTATTTCTTTCACTCCCTTTCTATTTCTCTTATCCCCCTTCTATTTCTCTCACTCCCCTTCTATTTCTATTATCCCCCTTCTATTTCTTTCATTCCCCTTCTATTTATCTTATCCCCTTTCTATTTCTCTCACTTCCCTTCTATTTCTAGTATCCCCCTTCTATTTCTTTCATTCCCCTTCTATTTCTTTCATTCCCCTTCTATTTCTCTTATCCCCCTTCTATTTCTCTCACTCCCCTTCTATTTCTCTCATTCCCCTTCTATTTCTCTTATCCCCCTTCTATTTCTCATTCCCCTTCTATTTCTCTTATCCCCCTTCTATTTCTCATTCCCCTTCTATTTCTCTTATCCCCCTTCTATTTCTCATTCCCCTTCTATTTCTCTTATCCCCCTTCTATTTCTCTCACTCCCCTTCTATTTCTCTCATTCCTCTTCTATAAAGTTCTATTTCTCTTATCCCCCTTCTATTTCTCTCTATTTATCCCCTTCTCTTATTCTCTCTATTAATTCTCTCCTCTCTCTCTTCCTCCTCTACCTAGGGGGTTACTATGTACGCACTGTGATTGGATGATAAATAAATAACACTGTGTTTGAGAGAGAGAGAGAGAGAGAGAGAGAGTGGACTTTGTTGTTATTCTCTAATTTCTTCTTCTTGGTAGGGATCAGAGGTGGCGGGTGGATAAAGTTTTGTTATTTTACTTGTTGTCATATGTTTTTTTTCAGATACCGAGCTAAAATGTAGATCACGCACTGTCATTTCTCTATCACGTGAGAACTAAAGCTGCAAGCCCAACCCTGAGAAATTCACGCCGACACATGCTTAGCGCGTAGTAGTGATCATGTTTCCAATTTCTGACGTCTTTTCTTTTCCGTGTATGTGTGTGTGTGTGTGTTTTAATACCACAATCAACAACTCCAGGACACCTTGCTGCCGCCACCTCAACACCATCCAACACCAACAGACCACCACTTCCTGCACCACCAACACCACTACCGGAGACACTGCCACTCATCACACCTCTACCAAACATCCCGAGGAAGCAGGAGAAAGCCAACAACAACACCGAAGTCTCCCATACCCACAAACATCACAGAAAATGGAATAACTTGGTAATTCCTTCCAGCCAGCACAGAAGAAAACGAGGGTCCTCCTCACCTGCCTCACACTTCATTAACCCTTCATCTGATAACCCAGTGACAGGAGGGCCCAAGTCCAATCCCAACATTGGGGTACCTATGGCCAACCTTCCCTGGAAGGCAAACCCCAGCAAGAGACACCAAAAAAAGGGCAGAGGCAGAGATGTACAGGTTATTCGGCAGCTTCCCAGTTCCAGTGCTTCCCCAAGCTGTAAGGCTATCCCTACGTTAGGTTAGCAGTGGGCTATTGCTATCTCAAAAAGTCCACAATGATTCGCTACCTCAGGTTTCTCACCCAGTATTGCTACCTCAGAGTACTGTCACAACTCCAGAACACTGCACCAGCAAATTCGTTTGCCAAGAAGTCAATACGTATTCGTATGTTTTACAAAGTAACTCCTACACTGACCACACCACCAGCCCAGAAGAGGAAGTCTGAGAAAGAAGATAAGGTGCCCCGATGACCACCTAGCTGCACCCCGGAGAAGAATAGGCAGAGGAAGAGATGCTGGAGTCTTACCTTGCCCGTTAATCTTGGAAAAAACTATCCTTCTGAGATAAGGAACAAATTACAATTTAACGATATTGTTATACTCAATTTACGAGATACCTACTCATCCTTAAATTCAACAATAAGGCCTACGTATACTATCCTGCGTTTGCTATAAGAAGACTATATTTCTACATTACATGTTCTATAAACCTCTCTGTATATTACCAAGTATATAAATATCTTCATTTAACGTCAAAACACCAAGAACCACACTCTGATATATAATTAAATTAGTTAGTTAGTCATTCTCCTTTCCATTTTATGTCCTATTCTCTTCCAGGTTCCACTATCATGAATATTGTAAATATATATATATACATATATATATATATATATATATATATATATATATATATATATATATATATATATATATATATATATATATATTATATAGGCTACAAAATAATATTGACCCATGTATACTAATCTTGTATTGTGATTTATATAATCTCAGTTGTAATTATAAATATAACCTTATATACAGTGACTGTGTACTCTGTTCTAGCCTTAGTCTTCCAGTTAATATACGGTATGATACATCCCACTCCTAAAGGGTTATTCTTAGTTTTTCGCATAGCATTTATGTCTTTTTTTACTTCCGTCATCGCTTTCCTTCCGACTTATTTTTCAGTTATACTATCTCCCTCTTTTATTCAATCCTCTTCCTCTCTCTCTCTCTGCCTCGTAACGCTGACACTTCCTGAAGAGCCCTTGAATGGTGGAATTATGCATTTCTGGTTCTGATCCAGTTATGCTAGCTTCCTCTTTTATTCAGACTGTTATATTCGGCTTCTCTCTCTCTCTCTCTCCCTCTCTCTCTCCCTCTCCCTCTCTCTCTCTCAGGAAGGTTTTTATCTTGGTCCCTAGACCTTCATCAAGCTTAAAAAAATATCCCCAAGACCCCCCTTGGAAATAAATGTGTAAATTGTTCGTTTTCTTTCTAAATTGCAGTGGGATAAATCGACACCTAAATGGCACGAAAGGTCTTAAAATTGACAAAGGAATTTGAAGAAAGGTTATAAAATTGCCAAAATAATGGGGCGAACGTCTTAAAATCTTAAAAGTAATGGGGCTAAACATGAGGAAGAAGGGGGTCCAGAGAAATAAAATCTCCCCTTAGCACACACTGTTCCTGGATTGAGAGGGTTCTGCTTCTGTGATTCAGTTAGCCGAGCCCATTCTCTTCTGTTCAGTGTCCTCTTGATCTATCTCTCTCTATATATATCTGTCTATCACTCTCGCTCTCTCATACAAGCATGCAGACACACTTACAAACAATCAATCACACACACACTAAAAACCACACACACATACAACCAATCAATCACACACACATACAACCTATCAATCACACACACACACACACACACACATACAACCAAATCACACACACACACACACACAACAAATCAACCACACACAAAATAGTCTTATATTTATTAGTGGCCCCTCCATCATTGACGATTATGCCTATTACATAAGGCTACCTCTTCAAACGCCCATAAGCAGCGCAGTTTGAAACTACCGCCGCAGAGCTCAGAGGAACCTTCATCATAAGCACACGCTAAATCACTCATGGTTCGTCTTTATGCTTGGGTTCTCACTACGAAAAAACTTCGTAACAAATAAAAAATAAAAATAAAATAAGAATAACTATTCATAAGCTTTCCATATTCCGTGGATGTACTTTTGTGGATTCTTGGACCAGACGCTGGCTAGCGCATCTATCCACCTTCCTTGCTCTGTGCTCTCACCACCCGGACGTGTCCCCCACAGTGCTCCGCTTTGATTCCGCATTCTTGCGTCCCTAGTGAGTTTTTTCTCATTTGTTTACTCTGGGATGTCTTGAGTAAGGTTAGGATTAGCTTAGCAGGGGTGTCATGGGTGGTTTTCTCGCAGAACAAGTGTATTTTGGGTCGTTTTGTTGGGGCGTCTATTTCGGACGGACCCTCGTGGCCGAGTTGAGAACGCTCTGAAACGTTTTTCGTGTTTAGCCATCTTTAGGCCTAGCTGGTTAGGAGGCTGTAACTACGCGTCGGGCTTCTAGCTATCTTTCTGATGGAGTAGCCTCTGTTATTTGTACTGACGTTCCTGGTGTATTTTTCTTCACTTAGTGAAGTTCTTTCTGGGTCCCGAGTCAGTTTTTCCCTTACCCGGGTGTTTTCTACGATTTTGAGGTGGCGGCTGTTCCAGTTTTGGTGGGATGGAGTGCTTTTCGATGGGGTTTCGACGTCATTAAGTGTTTTTTTCCGTTTTCACCAGGCCTAGCCAGCCACTCGTAGTTTTTTCACATATGCAAGGGTTTCCATTGTTTATTATAATAAAAATGTATTCATGTGCCATGTGTGTCCTGGATTAGTTGTGATTGGCTGATCCAGGAGCTTCGGACTGGAGGTCTGATTATGTTTATCAGACTGCATTCTGTTTGGTGTGGGTTGCCTTTCCGGCGGTTTTTCTCGATTGCTCCGAGAAAGCCGTTTTGTTTACCGAGTTTTAATCAGGATGGTTAAAATAGGTTAGTTACCCCGGCGAGTTTTTACCAAGTGTTAATCAGGTTGGTTAAAATAGGTAAGTTACCCCGGCGAGTTGGGTAGCTTGAGGGCTCATCAGAAACTGCGTTTTCTGTGGTCGAGCCTGTGATCAGGCTTCCTGTTTTATTCACGGCGAGGTGGGCTCCACACATTTATCTAGGTGATCATGCTGACACCTGTTGGATATAGTTTTCTCGGCTTTTCAAAGCCATTGATACAATGCTGTCGGTTTTGTTTGGTCTTTCCCTCCCGGCGACCTTTTTACAAAGAGGTCTGGGGCAGGTACAATTGGTTTGTCATTACATATAAAACCCGGCGGTTGTACCTTCGGGTGGTTATATTACCGGATTTGCAATTCGTGGTAAATTGCCAAACAATTGATTGATACAATAGGGTATCACGGCCTTCAATACGGCGATCTATGAGGGCTTCTCGGAGAAGCCGGATTAGAGATTAAGATAGGCTTAGACTTTTTATGGGATAAAAAGTTGCCTGAATCTTACTAGTGTTTCAAGTGTAAAGGGATACTTGAAAGCCTTCCTCTTTAGTAAAGATATGCTTCATCTTTAGGAGGAATCAGAAGATATGCTTAAATCTTTTGGACAGGTAAAGATATGCTGAAATCTTTATACAGATATGCTTCATCTTTATGTGGATTCAGAAGATATGCTGAAATCTTTTGGACATGTAAAGATATGCTGAAATCTTTAATATGAAACTAAAGGAAAACGAACAGTAGTGGTGGAGTGCTACGGTTCGTTGACCGGCGGTTTAAAGGCACATGTTTTGTACCATTTTGGGGTAACCTTATGAGCATTCATTCCTGGAAAATTCTCTTTCCAGGGCGGAGTACCGGCGTTGCACCAGGTGACCAGGTAGTTCCCGAGGGCGGGGTAGTTTTCCCCCAGTCTCTATCATGGCGGCACTTGAACCTCTCATTGCTTTATGTTCAACACCGTTATGCTCAGGTATCCCTATTTTTGCTCACAAGCTCTGTATTAAATGTGTTAAATGCCTAGATCGGTCACGGGGGATATGGGTGACAAAGAATTGCACTATTTGTCACCTCTTAAGTGTTAAAGTTCTAATTCAGAAGGATAATACTGCGGCGGTGGCTTTACAAGAAGTGAAACAACTTCTCGCTACTTACTCAACGAATGTAGCACATAAAGCATTGCAATGTGATAACCTTGAGCTATGGGAGCTTTTAATTATTAAATATACCCCCCCTCAGTATAAGATACGTGCACGCAAGACCTCAGAGACTGGGCGGGGACAAGTTGCCACACCCTCCCCCAGCAAGTCTAAGAGGCCTCGCTCACCGTCACCTTTGGCAACGGAGACGAGGTCCACTTCAAGGTCACCACTGAGGCAGCAGGTGATAGATTCGGGCCACTCGGCTTCCCCTTCCAAAAAGAAGAAAAAGGAAGCGAGTGGGGGATCTAAAGACAGTACTAGTACTAAGCATAAGTCAAGTAAAAGTCATAAATCATCCAAAAGGGATCCTCCGGCGCGAAAGGACTCTCGGCGGTCGCCGGAGCCTGGTACCCCGCTTTCTGCCTCTACCCCCACCAACTCTAACGTCCAATCTGACAGGTCGGGGGTGGAGTCAGAGAATGTGGTGGAGGATGCCCCGGCGGACATTTCATTACCTGATATTCAGGCTTTTTCTACTAGGTCACGTGTGTCAGCCTCAGATTTAGAAGCGTCTTACAGAAACTATAAACCTCTAGGGGGCTCGGGTGAGGGCTCTCAATCAGAGAGTATTCCTAGCTCGCAAGCGAGTGACAGCCACAGCCAAGGGGTATGGCGTTACTCACAGTCCTGGCAGGACAGAACACACCCTTTTGTGACTCAAGTAGTGGCTGACATCCACCGGGATGCCGATGTACCATCTTCTATCCCAGATTTACCATGGCAGCATGTGGAGGTCCCGGCTTCGGCGGGATCTTCCCATGATAGGCCAGACTTAACGGATGAAGAACAACGATCTCTGGTCTCAGAGATGGAGGTTCAAGAGTTCAGTCAACTTCTAGACGACTCTCAGGGTACTGTCGAATCTCCACGGAGTTCGTCATCGGCTAGGTATGTAACAGCAGAAGAGATTGATGGATTACTATTGAATGCACTTAATAGGTTCTTTGGCCCTGTGCCAGAAACTCCTACAGTTGGTACGGGAGCTCCCGCGATGTCGACGAATGTGCGACCTCTGGCTACCATCCATTGTTTTAGCTAAAATACCTAACCCCCCTCTTGTGTCAGATCCAAGTTCCAATGTGCCAGCCACAGCAGCTCTCACTACTTCCAATGTGCGAGTCATATCAGACATAACTCCCCCTCCTTTAGACAAGGCGCCAGTCAAAAAAGGAGCTATGCCTCTTTTATATGGGCCTGATGAGTCATGGGTAGCAATGTTACCAACTAAGCCAGAGGCAGCACAAGCTACTATTTCGGGGGAGCTCCCTGTACCACATGAGTGGGTAATCCAAGGTAATAAGTCTAGAAAACTCAGAGCTTTGGATAGTCAAGGAAATATTTTGGATGTTCATATTAAGACCATTCCAAGTTATTATAACCATGACTTTTTTGTGTATGCATCAACACCAGCCCTACCCCCTGCCTCAGCTTCAAAGCTATTTTCTGACTGGACTAAGAATGACGGCTTTAACGACGTCAAGGCACTTTCTGCTTTGACGCCGGAGTTGGATATGTTTCAGATCACAGACTCAGCCTCTAATCCAGTTTTGCAGGTGGGGCAGTTGGGTATGGGACCTTGGGTGGAATGGGAAACAGAGGCTCAAAATTTTGCCACTACTTTCACGTCAAAATCTTCCCACCAAATCCCTCAAGAACACCATTCTTGGTTCTCTCTTCCGGTTTATAGTGCCGGCGGAGTCCCCTCTGCTTTGTTTGATTTCTTGGCTGCCCCTAAAATCAATTTGTGCGAATTAAAAGATCCTTTTAGCATGCCTTCCCCAGCTCACCTAGACCGCGAATTTAGGTTAAGAGGAAAAGCGTTTAGACTGTTTTCGCAATATGTTGTTACCCAGCAAGTAACAAAGTCTCTGTTACGCTCTTCTCAGGCAATAGAAGCCGCGGAAGTCAAGAAAGCCATTGAGCTTGCCCGGCGCTTGCTTCTCCAGACTTCCATACAGTCTTTAGGAGATATTCGGACGGCCTTATTAGAGGCAGTTCGAGCAAGGCAGGATCTGCGAATGTTCTTAGTGAAGAAACTTCCTGACCGTATTGCAAGCCAAGTAGTTCTGTCTCCAGTTCTAACTCCTTCTTTGATTTCACCAGCAGTTTGGAAGACTGTTTTCAATATGGCACAAGCATTCAAACAAAGTCCCTCTCAACCTAAGAAACCTACCTTCACTTTCCCTAAACCCAAACCAGTTTCGAAAGTTCAAGCTAGGGGGTCTAAGCCTTTTCATCAGCCAAAGTCCCCTTCCACCCAGGGTCAGGCTCAGTTCAGGTATAAACAAGGTAGTTTCTCAGGTAAAGACCACAAGTTTCACCAACGACCAGGTCAGGGCCCACCTCCAGCCAAACCCGGCCAGTCGTCCAAGGGTACACCTCCACCAGCAAAAAACTAAGGTCTCTCTCACTCCCGGGGCCATTCAAAGGCGTGTTAGAAACGAGGGTAGTCCAGCCGGCGAACCCCAGTCTGCTAACTGGGTCATTCCGGGCGTGTCATCAGGCATGGCCTTTAAGAACATGGGCGAGGACTGTGGTACGCAAAGGCATCACTTGGCAGTGGCTCCGGCGACCTCGCTTACGTCAGCCGACAACGGCCAATCATGTTTCTTTAGAGGTGGAGTCACTAGTTCAGGAGATGATTACCAAGGGTGTCATTATCCCCGTCCCCCAGACTTACCTGGTGTTTACGTCCAAACTCTTTCTAGTACCAAAAAGGGACAGTATTCAAATGAGACCGGTCGTAGACCTGTCTTATTTGAATTTCCACATTCACAATGTGTCCTTCAGGATGCTGACAGTGAATCAAATCAGGCTAACACTTCCGCCGGGAGGGTGGATGTGTTCATTAGACCTGACAGACGCGTATTGGCATGTCCCGGTAAACAAGAGATTTCAAAAATTTCTGGCGTTAAGAATAATGCATCAGAATAATGTCTTTCAAAGGATGCCGTTTGGGTTGAACCTAGCGCCGCGCATCTTCACAAAATTAGTCCATTTTAGAACAAGGGATCAGGATCTTGTGGTATCTGGACGACTGGCTGGTGGTGGCAGAGACAGAAAAGTTATGCAACACTCATGTCAACATTACGTTAAACCATGTCAAATCTCTAGGATTCAAGGTCAACTTGGTAAAGTCAAACCTTGTTCCCTCACGAGTAATTCAGTGGATAGGGCTGGTCTGGGACACAGCATCTCTCACTCTGAGTCAGAGTGTGGACAATCGAAACAGATTTCGCAAGAAACTGTTTATGTTTCTCCACAGTCTGACTACGACACGGAGACTCTGGGAATCTCTAGTCGGTTCTCTCAACTGGGTTCAACTAACTGTGAAGTTGGGCCGGTTGAAAGTCAAACATTTAATCTTGGAGGGCAACAGATATTTCCCACTCTTACCGGCAGGAAAATTATAGCCTATCCCAACATTAATACACAGCTTACTAGCGGTCTGGGCGAAGAGGGAAATGTTACACTCAGTCATGTCATGGACCTCTCCTCCGCCGACGGTATGGGTGGACACGGATGCGTCAGGGACGATAGGTTGGGGCTTTCAGTCAAACCTCGGGCAGCAGGGTCAAGGGCTTTGGTCCCCTTCAGAAACCTCTCACATAAATGTAAAAGAGTTACTAGTCCCCTTGTATTTCCTTCAGGTTCACGGCTCTACTTTACGGGGAAAGTCGGTGGCCTTCAGGATGGACAATCTCAATGCAGTTCACTGCATTCAGAAACAAGGGTCAACGAGGTCTCGGAAGTTGCTAGACGTGTCAGAAAAGATTTTTGTGCTAGCCAACGAGCTGCACATTCATCTTCATGCATCATATCTCCCAGGCGTAGCAAACGTCTGGGCAGACGCGCTGTCTCGGAGACAGAGCACAACAGTAGAGTGGGCACTCAAGCAAAACATTTTCCATCAAATGATTGCAGAGCCTTACCGTCCACAAGTGGATCTGTTTGCGTCAGAGGAGAATCACAAACTCCCTCGGTACCTCACACGCCAGACATTAACGCCGGCGGGGGGGCCCGACGCATTGGTGACGGATTGGAACAGGTGGAGTTCCATTTATCTGTTTCCGCCACCAGACGCTTCTCTAATGTGCCACGTAGTCAACAAACTACAGGATTATCGAGGCGTAGTCTCGTTAATCGCGCCCCTGTGGCCGGCGCAGTTGTGGTACCAGCAATTGAGAATGTGGTGCCCGAACCCGGTGTCGCTCCCGGTCGGGTATTTCCATTTAGACACGATTGGCAACCTAAAGACCTCGCTGACTTTTGCATTGTGGACATTCAGGAGGCCAAGTGGCTAACACCGTATGGTAGAAACGTGACAGATAAATTTATGAATCAGTACACACAATCTACCAAGAGGCAATATCAATCTCATTGGCAGTCCTTTACTTCTTGGATAGTTAGAACAGAACAGACAGTACCTTCGGTGGCATTAGTTTTTAATTATTTAAACTATTTGTTTGAACAGAAACATCTATCTGTAGAGACTCTAAAAATCACTTAACAGCTATCAGGGTGCCATTCTTTGACCTTACAGGTCTAACCATACCACAAGCGGAAGAAACAGGTTTCATGAGAGCATGCTTCAAACTCCACCCACCTCCCCGTCAGCTCATGCCTACCTGGTCTCTTGACAAAGCGTTATCATTGCTTCATTCCCGTCTGTATCAGAATATGGCAGATTTTGAATTGCTTTTAAAAAAAGCTGTGTTCTTTATGGCTTTGGCAACTGGTAACAGGGTGTCTGAGCTGGCGGCGATGAGCAACACCCCTAATTGCATAAGGTTTGGTAGACTAAATGATTGCATTCATATTGCTCCTTCCCTAGGGTTCATCGCCAAGAATGAACACAGTGAACATGTTTTCTCAGAGTTCACGGTGCCGGCGTTGAAACGGGATAAAGTGCACCATAATTTGTGTCCTGTACAAGCTTTAACCAAATATATGAGAGTGGCACCTCTTAACCAGCAAGGTGCTTTATGGGTATCGAGTACAGGTAAAAGATTAATGAAACGTAAAATGGCTTCTCTGCTAGTAGAAGTCATTAAAGAGAGTAATCCCGGCGTAGTGGGTAGGGCCCACCATTTACGCAAATGGGCAGTATCTTTACGTTTTCTAAAGAATTTTTCTGTTGAAGACATAGCTACTACTCAACTATGGGCTTCAAATCATACTTTTTTGACTCGATACCTGTCGGTAGCACTAGACAAACCGTCAATGCCATGTATAGCGTTACGGCAAAGGGTCTAGATGGGTCTCTAAGTCACTAATTGTTTAGGTTAAGAAAGAGGGGGGGGGGGGGGGTGCAGTCAGTGAAACATAAGACACCCTAGACCCCGCCGGAGGATATGTACAGAGTATACGAGCTGTGATACAATGTATAAGTGTTGTGATTAAAATTTCTCTGTAGTAATGCCTACGGGAAATGTTGTTGAGGTACAGTAGTACAACAATGGTTTCTTTCAGTGGGATACACTGTTGAAGCAATTTAATTTTAAGAGTTCTCAGTAGTTGCAACTACGAGTAGCATTTTTAGTAAGTACATCTGTGATAGTACAAGAATGTATTCTATTTTTGTGTCTAATTTTAAGGAATATACACATTAGAATAATGGGATTTATATGTGCACATGTAAACATAAAGTTTTATTTTTCACCACTTACTTTAAGTGGGGTGCCTTTAACTTTCAGATCTGTGAACAGATTCTCATAGTTACCTTTTTCCTCAAGCAGGCTTCTTTAAGCACGCCCCTGCTTGTACCCCTTTTTATATTTTGTATAAAGTTTATACATAAATATACAGTTTTACAAAGTAAGAATACTATGTGGTTGTTTGATTATCTGCCTATTCTATTTGCAATGGTTATGATATGATTACGAATGTCCCCCACCAGTCTTAGATATCAGGCATAATCGTCAATGATGGAGGGGCCACTAATAAATTATAGGTTTGACTCCTGCAAGGAGATAAAGAAAACCTAATATTTAGTAGTGGCCCCGTAATCATTGACGACTGGGGCCCTCCCGACCATCCCCTTCCCATTCGTTGATGTATTAAGGATTTTGGTATACTTGATATGTCAGTGAAGGTGGATAGATGCGCTAGCCTGCGTCTGGTCCAAGAAACCACAAAAGTACATCCACGGAATATGGAAAGCTTATGAATAGTTATTCTTATTTTATTTTTATTTTTTACGAAGTTTTTTTCGTAGTGAGAACCCAATCATAAAGACGAACCATGAGTAATTTAGCGTGTGCTTATGATGAAGGTTCCTCTGAGCTCTGCGGCGGTAGTTTTAAACTGCGCTTATGGGCGTTTGAAGAGGTAGCCTTATGTAATAGGCATAATCGTCAATGATTAAAGGGCCACTACTAAATATTAGATTTTCTTTATCTCCTTGCAGGAGTCAAACCTATAATATTTACCTACTAATCACAATTCTCGCTAACTTCTCTCTCTCTCTCTCTCTCTCGCTTTGCCTGTCCTATCTGTATATCTGTCTCACTCCTCCCCACACACTTACTCTGATTTTTTGTTGTTATTAAGGTGACAGTTACAAAGTGGTGTACAATCTATCTTATTCTAGTTACACTATAGTTTGTCTTATTGTACCAGTACCTCCCTACAATCAACCTAGTTGTTCCCCAATTCGGCCCTCCGCCACGACCATTTCAAAGTCTATGTCTCTCACTCTTGTCTTCTGTAGCGGGGAGGACCTTGTACCCCTGAGACATAGGAGTGCAGACCTGAGAAGAGAGAAAGAGAGCCGGCATCTCATCCAAGTTATGACTTGGCTTCTATGCTGGCGCTTTTTCTCCGATATTTGTTCAGCTAATCTGGCATAGAAGACACTTGCAGAAGGTCCCATACTTCCCGACGATGAGAAGACCAGAGGAGTAAAGCTTCCTTGATCCCTGTTCAAAATTCTTTCTTCATAAGCGCGTTTTTTTCTCACTTTCGTTTCTCAAGTATGCCGCCTTGTGTCCTCGCTCACGATATGTTTGTGCTCTTGGGTTGAAGATTCTGATGTCGAAAAAAGACCGTTGTCCCCTCGTCCAAAAACCTCGAGCACTTACGTCCACTCTTGCTTCATTTGAAGTATTTGCAGTATTGTGGGCCAAGCGCTGTCCGTCCATAGGCAGAAGTTCCGGTTCGATTCTGACATCATGGCACACCTCGTCCAGTATTTGTGCAGTGATGTCTCATACTTCATCATGCCGGATACAGATGAATCCTCCTTTCTTACAGGTCATACAGTGGTCTGAGTTGTTTATTTCACCGCATGCACATTTCAGCGGCAGGTTCAAAACTGGCCACACTCACACTCACTCTCACTCCCACACACTCACTCACTCTCACTCTCTTTCTGTTTGTCTGTCCTATCTCTATATCAGTCTCACTCCTCTCTCTCTCTCTCTCTCTCTCTCTCTCTCTCTCTCTCTCTCTCTCTCTCTCTCTGCATATGTAATTATGTATGTATGTACAAAGGAGTACAAAGGAAATCAAGCAACAACAGATCTAGTGACCCTTCTAGGCTGCTTGTCCTCCAAAACACTGAGGATCAAGTGTGCAAACAGTGGTTTAGAGTGGGTAAGGGAACATTGGAAAGGGAACTACTGCCCTGGAACTAATGTCCGTGGCAGGATTAGGAAGTTAGTAGGGGACAGATGGGTTAGTAACTGAGGGGAGGATAAAATACTATTATTCATTTACAAACGCAGTCAGTCGCGGGTTTGATGCGAGATATTTGTCTAGGCAAAGTTTAAATGAATCAACGGTGCTACAGTCTATGACATCTCGGGGAAGCCCATTCCATAAGTTGACAACTCGATTGAAGAAGACATTTTTAGCTTCGTGTGAGTTAAAAGATTTGCCAATAATTTTGCACCCGTTTCCCAGCGTGTAATTAGATTGGTCGATAGTGAAGTACTTACTACAGTTCATATTGTCGATGCCTTTGATGATTTTGAACACTTGAATTAAGTTGCCTCTTAATCTGCGCTGGGTTAAAGGAAATAGATTTAATTCTCTAAGACGCTCCTCGTATGGTTTGTTCTTTAGACTAGGTATAATTTTGGTAACTCTACGTTGAACTCGTTCTAGCTTGTCTATATCTTTTTGGTAATAAGGACACCAGGATTGAACGCAGTATTCCAGAAGAGGGCGGACTAAGGAATTGTATAGGGTTAGGATAACGTCTTTGGATTTATGCTCAAATGACCTGCCTATAAAGCCAATTATTTTGTTTGCCTTCTTAACAACTTCTGAACATTGTTGACTCGGTTTTAGGATTCTCTGTTTACATTCTTAAGCTGAGTGCCATTCATCAAATAGTTTGCTTTCTCATTTTGGTATCCGATATGTAGATATGTAGTACTTTATATTTATCCGCATTGAAACTCATTTGCCAAATTTGGGCCCAACATGACAACTTATCTAGATTGTGTTGCATATCGTCAACTTGTTCTTTTGAGAGTACGCTATTTGCAATTTTTGTATCGTCAGCAAATTTTGAGATTGCACAGGTGAGACCCTCATCTATGTCGTTGATGTAAATTAGAAAGATAATTGGTGTGTGTGTATGTGTGTGTGTACATTATATACTGTATATCAATGTATACAGAATACTGCACCAAATGAATAAGAAACAGTGTTTGATAATATTTTGCAATTCAGATTCTGATCCGTTATTACAAACTTCGACGTATATTTAATATCTTTTCCACCCCCTCCCCCCACCTCCCTCTCACTTTCACTCGCTCTCTATCTCTCTCTCACACACACATACACACACACATACACACACACACACATACACACACACACATACATACACCCACACACACATATACTTAGTTATTTACCTACCAATCAAGTCTTGCAATCAATATGTACCCTAGATATAAGCTGTATGCTATCTCCCCCCTGCCTGCCTGCCTGCCTGCCTGCCTGCCTGCCTGCCTTCCTGCCTCTCTCTCTCTCTCTCTCTCTCTCTCTCTCTCTCTCTCTCTCTCTCTCTCTCTCTCTCTCTCTCTCTCTCTCTCTCTCTCTCTCACTCCCAACACCTACACTTCCTGGATTGATGGAGTTATGCACTTCTGATCCAGTTATCCCCCAAAATCTTTTATTCAATATCTTCTCGCCATCTCTCTCTCTCTCTCTTCCTCGCTATTATTTTAACACTCACTCCTCACTCTCCTCTCAACCTGTCCCACAATTATATCTCTCCTTCTCTCCCTCTCGCTCTCTCTCCTCCTCTCTCCGCCTCTCTCATCTCCTCTCTTCTCGTCTATCTTCTCTCTCACTCCCTCTCTCTCTCTCCTCACTCCTCTCCTCTCTCTCTCTCTCACATATAGTGACTGTCGCGGAAAAGGATATGGGTGTTCTGAATAGCAGTGACCTAAAGTTTTCCAAGCATGTGCATTGAAGTGGAGAAGAAAGCTCAGAAATAATTGGGGCTTTGTTTTAAGAGGAAATTTCAGTATAGATATCAGGAAATAGTACTCACACTTTACTTTACAACGCTCATGAATACGGCTTCTCCTGGATTATGCTGTTCAATTCTGGTGTCTCGCAGCACTCAGGAAAGATATAGAGCGACTAAAAAGAGGTCAATTCTAGGGCTACAAAGCTTAATTCCATCGCTTAAAAGAATGAGCTATGATGACCGGTTGAGAGCTCTTGATTCCATTCCCATTGGAGACACGCCAGACTACGAGGTCAGCTCATTGCAGTTTTTAAAACACCGGTACCTAGTGGGTTTGCCAATGTGTATTATAGCAAAATGTTTAGCCCTCAAATATAAATCCAACACGCAACCATGGCTGGAAATTAGAATTGAAAAGGTTCAGACACTAGTATCTGTGTAACGCTTTTCCCATATTAGATCTGTTCTACTTGGAGCAAACGTCCTCCGAAGTTATAAATAGTTCTCGATTAGAGCAGTTCAAGAATAGAGTAGATAGTATTTTGCGCAAACTCTGTTAATGAGTGTCATGCACTAAACATCCTCTTCCTCCACTTAGAGTATCTTCCTCGGAATGGACCGCAAGGTCTCTGAGATACTAACTATTACCTCCGTAACTCCTTTTAACTCTCTGCTCTCACACACACATTCACTTTCACGACACACACTCACCACCAAAAAACTC
>CM064501.1:5007663-5022663 GCA_032716605.1 Paralithodes platypus
GGAAATCAAGCAACAACAGATTAGTGAACCTTACTAGGCTGCTTGTCCTCCAAAACACTGAGAGATCAAGTGTGCAAAACAGTGGTATTAGATGGTGGGTAATGCGGGGACACAATGGAACAGGGAACTACTGCCCCTGCGAACTAAGATGTCCGTGCAGACAGCGATTAGAAAGTTTAGTAAGGGGACAGATGGGTTAGTAACTGAGGGGAGGATAAAATACTATTATTCATTAACAAACGCAGTCAGTCGCGGGTTTGAATGCTGAGATATTTGTCTAGGACAAAGTGATAATGGAATCATCAAAGTGTGCTGCAGTACTATGTCAAATCTCGGCGGAAGCCCATTCCATAAGTTGACAAATCAGTTGAAGAAGACGATTTTTAGCTTCGTGTGGAAGTTACAAAGATTGCCAATATATTTTGCAACCCGTTCCCAGCCGTGGATATTATGATTGGTTGATAGCTGAAGCAAATACTTACTCCAGTTCATATTGGCGATAGACCTTTGATGATTTGAAACAATTGAATTAAGTGCACCTATTAATCAGGGCTAGCGCCTGGGTTAAAGGAAACTAGATTTAATTCTCTAAGACGCTCCTAGTATGGTTTGTTATTTAGACTAGGTATCACTTTGGTAACTCTACGTTGAAACTACGTTCTAGCTTGTCTATATCTTTTTGGCTAATTGAAAGGGAGCACCAGTGATTGAACGCAGTATTCCAGATTGAGAGGGCGGACTATGGAATTGGATATGGGTTATGGAGAACGTTCTCTGTATTTATGCTCAATATGAACTGCCTATAAAGCCAATTATTTTGTTTGCCTTTATTAACAACTTATGATACCATTGTGGACTCGGTTTTAGGATTACTATGTTTACATTCTTAAGGGGAGTGCCATTCATCAAATAGATTTGCTTTCTCATTTTGGTCAGTCCGATAGTGTAGATAGTAGCCTACTTGATATTTATCCGCATTGAAACTCATTTGCCCAAAATTTGGGTACTGGGCCCCAACATGACAACATTATCTTAAGATTGTGTTGCTATCGTCAATTGTTTTTTGGAGAGGTACGCTATTTGACAATTTTTGTATCGTTCTCAGCAAATTTTTGAGATGGCAAAGGCTGAGACCCTCATAGCTATGTCGTTGATGTAAATTAGAAAGATAATTGAGTAGTAGTGTGCCATGTGTGTGTTGTACATTATATAATGTATATCAATGTATACAGAATACTGCACCAATTATGAATAAGAAACAGAGTTTAGATAATATGGACCATTCAGATTCTGAATTCACGGTTATTACAAAACCTTTAAGGACGTAATTCATTTAATAGTCTTTTCCAACACCCTTTCCCACCCACCTCCCTCTCACTTTGACCACTCGCTCTCTATACTCTCTCCTCAACCCACTATCACATACACACACCAAATATACACATTCACCAACACACCACACACACACACACATACACAAACCACACAACCTATACATTACACCCACACACGACATAGACTTAGTTATTTAACCTACCAATCAAGTTTTTGCAATCAATATAGTATACCCTAGATATACGCTGTCATGCTATTCCCCCCTGCCTGCCTGCCTGACACTGCGGCCTGCCTGCCTTTGCCTGCTCCTGCCTCTCTACCATCATCTCTCGCTCCTCTCTCTCTCTCTCATCTCTCTCTCTCTACTCTCTACATCTCTCTCTTACTTCTACTATTCTCTCACTCCCAACACCTACACTTCCTGGCATTGCATGGAGTTATGCCCACTTACTGAATCCAGTTATCCCCCAAAATCTTTTATTCAATATCTTCTCGCCATCTCTCTCTCTCTCTCTTCCTCGCTATTTTACACTCACTCTCACTCTCTCACGCTCCCACATTATATCTCCCTATCTCTCCCTCTCTCTCTCTCTCTCTCTCTCTCTCTATCTCTCTCTCTCTCTCTCTCTCTCTCTCTCTCTCTCTCTCTCTCACTTGAAGTGACTGACTCGGAAAAGGATTTGGGTGTTCTGAATAGCAGTGACCTAAAGTTTTCCAAGCATGTGCATTGAAGTGGAGAAGAAAGCTCAGAAATAATTGGGCTGTTTTAAGAGGAAATTTAAGTATAGATATAAGGAAATAGTCCTCACACTTTACTTTACAACGCTCTGATACGGCTTCTCCTGGAGTATGCTGTTCAATTCTGGTCTCCAGCACTCAGGAAAGATATAGAGCGACTAGAAAGAGTACAATCTAGGGCTACAAAGCTTATTCCATCGCTTAAAAGAATGAGCTATGAGGACCGGTTGAGAGCTCTTGATTCAATTCCCATTGGAGACACGCAGACTACGAGGTCAGCTCATTGAAGTTTTTAAAATACTTAATGGGTTTGACAATGTGGATTATAGCAAAATGTTTAGCCTCAATATAAATACAACACGCAACCATGGCTGGAAATTAGAATTGAAAAGGTTCAGCACTAGTATCTGTGGAAACCTTTTCACATATAAGATCTGTTCTACCTGGAGCAAACTTCCCTCCGAAGTTATAAATAGTTCTTCATTAGAGCAGTTCAAGAAGAGAGTAGATAGTATTTTGCGCACTCTGTAATGAGTGTCATGCACTAAACAGTCCCTCTCCTTCCACTTAGAGTATCTCCTCGGAATGGACCGCAAGGTCTCTGAGATACTAACTATTCCTCGTAACTCCTTGTAACTCTCTCTCTCACACACACATTCACTTTCACACACACACTCACACAAAAACTCTCTCTCTTTCTCTTTCACCGTCTATAGAAATTAAAAGTTACATGGCATGATGGAATTATACGTATTTCGGATTCTGACTACGTGATTGGCTCCTTCCTCTTTTATTATGTATCTATCCCAATCACTCTCTCTCTCTCTCTCTCTCTCTCTCTCTCTCTCTCTCTCTCTCTCTCTCTCTCTCTCTTTCATCGCCTATACCAAGTAAAAGAGTTACATGGTATGATGGAATTATACTTATTTCGGAATCTGACTAGTTTTTTTGTTTTTTTTCTTCTATATTCCAACTACTCCCTATCGGGCATAGGCTGAGAGCCTGCACACTCTACCGCTGAACACGGTGAGGCCCGTGAGGTCTTGTTCCAGTCTAGGGAGTGAGACATGCGAAGCACCCATTCACGGCTCGAAGCAACTCCATCTCTGAAGCCGCTTCGCCCCAGTGCCTCAGTCTCTCTCTCTCTCTCTCTCTCTCTCTCTCTCTCTCTCTCTCTCTCTCTCTCTCTCTCTCTCTCTCTCTCTCTCTCTCTCTCTCTCTCTCTCTCTCTCTCACACACACTTATTTATCACACAATCACAGCACTTGCACACTTAATATTAGGGCCTAGTTCATATTTGCATGCTCTTAGTCTCGCTATCTCTCTCTCTTTCTCTCTCTCAAGCAGTCTGTCTGTGTGTGTGTGTGTGCGTGTGGTGTGTGCGTGTGCGTGTGTGTGTGTGTGCGCGCGCGTGTATGTGTGTGTGTGCGTGTGTGTATGCGTGTGTGTGTGCAGTTTGGATCAGTAGGGCGGCTTTAAGTATGAATGTAGGCTGATATAACTAGAGCTTATAACTCCCACCCACTCCCTGAAGAGATGTTATAGCCCTCTCATTCTCATTCTATTCTCCCTCTCATCCCACTCCATTCCATTCCTCATTCTCCCTCTCACTCTCACCCACTCTATTCCCTCCCTCTCATCCCACTCCATTCCATTCCTCATTCTCCCTCTCACTCTCACCCACTCTATTCCCTCCCTCTCATCCCACTCCATTCCATTCTTCATTCTCCCTCTCACTCTCACCCCACTCTATTCCCTCACTCTCATCACCACTCATTCCATTCCTCCTTCTCCCTCTCACTCTTATCCCACTCTATTTCCTCCCTCTTATCCCACTCCATGCCATTCCTCATTCTTCCTCTCACTCCATCACTCTCATCCCACTCTATTCCGTCCCTCTCATCCCACTCCATTCCATTCTCCCTCTCACTCCATCACTCTCATCCCACTCTATTCCCTCCCTCTCATCCCACTCCATTCCATTCTCCCTCTCACTCCATCACTCTCATCCCACTCCATTCCATTCTCCCTCTCACTCCATCACTCTCATCCCACTCCATTCTCCCTCTCATCCCACTCTATTCCCTCCCTCTCATCCCACTCCATTCCATTCCTCCTTCTCCCTCTCACCCCACTCTATTCCCTCCCTCTCATCCTACCCCCTCCCCCTCCCTTTTCTCTCTCTCTCTCTCTCTCAAGAGACGGTGTATTGAAATGGATAGAAAATTGGCTCAGCGACAGAAAGCAAAGAGTAGTAATAAACGGTAAGGCATCTAAATGGACAAATGTAAGTAGCGGGGTACCCCAGGGATCGGTACTAGGACCAATTCTCTTTCTAATTTACATCAACGACATAGATGAGGGTCTCACCTGTACAATCTCAAAATTTGCTGACGATACAAAAGTTGCAAATAGCGTACTCTCAAAAGAACAAGTTGACGATATGCAACACAATCTAGATAAGTTGTCATGTTGGGCCCAAATTTGGCAAATGAGTTTCAATGCGGATAAATGTAAAGTACTACATATCGGATACCAAAATGAGAAAGCAAACTATTTGATGAATGGCACTCATGTAAACAGAGAAACCGATCTGGGAGTAACAATATCGAGTAACCTAAAACCGAGTCAACAATGTTCAGAAGTTGTTAAGAAGGCAAACAAAATAATTGGCTTTATAGGCAGGTCATTTGAGCATAAATCCAAAGACGTTATCCTAACCCTTTACAATTCCTTAGTCCGCCCTCTTCTGGAATACTGCGTTCAATCCTGGTGCCCTTATTACCAAAAAGATATAGACAAGCTAGAACGAGTTCAACGTAGAGTTACCAAAATTATACCTAGTCTAAAGAACAAACCATACGAGGAGCGTCTTAGAGAATTAAATCTATTTCCTATAACCCAGCGCAGATTAAGAGGCGACTTAATTCAAGTATTCAAAATCATCAAAGGCATCGACAATATGAACTGTAGTAAGTACTTCACTATCGACCAATCTAATTACACGCGGAGAAACGGGTGCAAAATTATTGGTAAATCTTTTAACTCCCACGAAGCTAAACATTTCTTCTTCAATCGAGTTGTCAACTTATGAAATGGGCTTCCCCGAGATGTTATAGACTACAGCACCGTTGATTCATTTAAACTTCGCCTAGACAAATATCTCGCATCAAACCAGCGACTGACTGCGTTTGTAAATGAATAACTTTATTTTATCCTCCCTTCAGTTACTAACCCATCTGTCCCCTACTAACTTCCTAATCCTGCACCGGACATTAGTTCCAGGGCAGTAGTTCCCTTTCCAATGTTCCCTTAACCACTCTAAACCACTGTTTGGACATTTGATCCTCAGTATTTTGGAGGACAAGCAGCCTAGAAGGGTCACTAGGACTGTTGTTGCTTGTTTTCCTTTGTACTCCTTTGTACTCTCTCTCTCTCCCACTCATCTCATCAGCATCCCCACTCAATTATTTACCTTACTCCTCTCCATTCCCACTCGTTTGTCAATCCCACTATAATTTAACTCTCATTAACTGTACTCCCTCTCTACCCCCCTCCCCCAGTAACCAAGTTGGGGGACATGGCAATTTACCTATACCCTTGAACCACGCCCACCTTTGGTCTCATGTACTTCCCCTTTAACCCCTTCAGCAGCATGACAACTTTCTACCTTTGAGTCTGGCTAAAATTAGATGATTTTATGCAGTTTAAGAAGGACCTGTGTTATTATGAAGGCTTATTGAGATCTTATTTACCCATTTGAGTTGTAGAGGTAGATTACAAACTATAGAAAATCGTCTAATGGTAACCGGGATATGATGAAAATTACGTAATGTGGTGAAGGAGTTATGGGAGCCCACCTCACTTTTGTTTTTCTTTCTCTCCATCTCTCTTTGGCTTGTATCCATTCGGCCCCATTCAGCGGCTCAGCCTACTATTTTAAGAAGTTTACTCCCATCCAGGTGTCAATATTTTCCTGGCAAGCGGTAGCGAGCCAGCATATATACATTTTTGTTTTGACAGGTAGCTAAATTTGTACATTTTTCGATAGAAAAATTTCTCCGGCGAAGCCGGATTTCTCCATACAATGCGGATTCGCTATCGCTCACCAGGAAGAAATCGACACCTGGATGGGGATAAACGTCTTAAAACAGTTGGCAGAATGGGGCCGAATGGATACAAGCCAGGGAAAGAGAGAAAAGGAGAGAAAGATAACAAAAAGCCGGTGACCCCCCTTAAGAATACCTTTGATTCTTTGCAGCTTTGGCTCTCACGTGACATATAACTTATTGCGGGATGTACATTTTAGTTCGGTACCTCCGACAATACAACAAGTTTTATCCACCCACCCCCTTTGATCTGATCCCCACCAAAAGAAGAAAACAAAATAACAAAGTTCTCTCTCTCTCTCTCTCTGTCTTATTTAATTACAGCCCACTCATAGTACGTTTCTCTCGCTCTCTCACATCCACACTCCACCTCCAAGCACATACATATACCACTCCACACACACACACTCTCCCCCTCTCTCTCCAAACACATAATATGCTTCTCAACTCACTCTCTCTCACTCACTTACTCTCACTCTCTCTCTCTCTCACTCTCTCTCATAATAGAGTATTATTAAGGACAGTTCTAATATATGAATGAGCTATCCCTAACTCTCTATAATGCTCTCTTCCGGCCCTGTCTGCAACATGGAGGAGCCTATAATTCTGGCTTCCAACACTCAGGTAAGATATTGAGCGAATAGATAAGAGTCGTTGTATTCTTAAGGGAGCCCACCTCGCTTTTTGTCTCTTTCTCTCCCTCTCTCTTTGGCTTGTATCCATTCGGCCCCATTCAGCCTACTGTTTTAAGACGTTTACCCCCATCCAGATGTAAATATTTTCCTGGCGAGCGGCAGCGCCAGCATATATATTTTGTTTGTTTTGACAGCAAGCTAAATGTCTAAATTTTTCGATAGAAAAATGTCTCCGGCGAAGCTGTATTTCTCCATACAATGCTTTCACTTTCGCTCGCCAGGAAGAAATCGACACCTAGATGAGGATAAATGTCTTAAAACAGGGCTGAATGGGGCCGAATGGATACAAGCCAGAGAAAGAGAGAAAAGGAGAGCGGTTGAGAGCTCTTATTCTCTTTGGAAACACAGACTGCAAAACAAAGAGAAATTAAAGTACCATAAGGGTGTGTTTTCTTCTTCCTCATGTATAGCCCCATTAGTTTTGACATTTTAAAACGTTCGCCCCACCAGTTTGGCGATTTAATGACCATTCGCCCCATTTCTTTACAAATATTCAGATCTTTCGTGCCATTTGTGTGTCAAATTTTTCTCGGTAAACGATGGCGAGCCTGCAATTTAGGAGGGGGTATTATTTTAAAAGCTTGATTGAGGACTAAGGAGCAAACTACCCCCCCCCCCATCTTCCTTAATATGTTTCGCTTTAATAGAATTGCAACGGACTTGGAAATGCTCACTATTCATTGTAACCCCCTTAACTCACTTTCACTCACACACACACACTCACTCAGACACACACACTCACTCTTTCTCTCACACACATTCACTCACTCTCATTTTTTTTTCTCTCTCTCTCTCTCTCGTGGCCATTGCACTATGTTACATTTTACAGACGTTCTCACTTCAGTCTCTCTTGCACTCAATTCTTTAGGTCCTCCACACACTTCCACCCCTCTCTATCTATCTATCTATCTATTTAGCTATGTATCTATCTATCTATCTATGTAGGCCTATCTATGTACGTACACATTTTGCTTGAAAGAAGGTTTTATTTTTTTTTATTTTTTTTTTAGTTTGAAGGAAGTCTGGGTCTGGAAAGGCGTTTGTATTAGCCTAAGGGACAACTTAAAATACATTGCTCGAAAATGGCATAATAAAGCAAAATCCTCAATAATAATTCAGCAAACATCCTAATAACCCACAAGACGTCGGAGCAGATAGTGTTATAACCCTCAACAAAAGAAATCTCTCTCTCTCTCCGGCAATAAAGCGTTGACATTATATGGGAGGAAAGAAAGGATCGCCCACCATAGAGAATACAGAGATCCAGCGAAAAACAAAGCCTCTCTGAACAACAACAACAATATAGGCTTCACCACACTATAGGCCAACAAAGCCGTCTACTACCAGAGCCTTACCACAACACAGCTAACATGACCCCACCACCAAAGCCTACGTATCCACATCACAAAAAGCCTTACCACAACATAGCTAACATAACAGCCTACATAACACCATATCACCATAGCTAACATGACCCCTACCACCACAGCCTACGTGGACATCAGAGATAAAGGAAAGTGTAAGAACGCCATAACAAAAAAAGTTTTATCAAATCACACTAAACATATCCTCACCACGTCCACGTCATACCTTAGCAAACAAAACGTCATCAAACATATAAATAATTAAATAAGCTTCATCGCTCCTCGTCCAACAATGGTTCATCACACGTTCCTCATCACACTTCAGGACACTTAAAAAAAAAATAGACAAACAAAAATATTAATAATAACTAGCAGGAGTACCCGGCGTTGCCCGGGTTTAAATTCTACTACCATAATCACCATCATCAATCACTACTACCACAATCATCACAATACTACTACTACCATAATCACCGGCCTCGACCTACTCCCTGTGCCTCATTAAACGGCGACCTCGATTTCGGCCGCTAAATGACCTCCGATTTTGGATCTGACCTCATCCGTACCCCCATTTTGGGGGGCTGCGAACAACTTTCGTTCCATACACCTTTTCGATCGGAGGCCTCCTTCTGCCCCAAACGGACTTTTTTTTCAATTTGTTTTCAATTTCGGCCACGAAACGACCTCCGATCGTGGCCTCGCCCCCTCTATGATCTGACCCAGGTCAATTGACACCCACATGCAAAGATTCAGCTCCCCAGGTCCAAAACTGCGGCCGCCTATTAAGAACACACAGACAGACAAACAGACACACGAATTGATTTAATATATATAGATATAGATCAAAGGAACTACATGAACGAAGGCGGTGCTGGTTGGGGGGAGGGGCGTCGACTGACTGGGGACAGAGGTGCATGGGGGCGGTTCGTTCGTGGCCACCCCTTTGGGGATCACAGCGTCAGGCAATAGATAGATAGATAGATAGATCAAAGCCTTCTTCTTCACACAGCCTCAAGCCAAAGCCTCACCACAGCAAGCACAGCCACTAAGCAGCAAGCATAACCTTACCACAGCAAGCAAAAACACACCAGAACAAGCACATTGCACCACAATAAACACAGCACATAAATACCACAGTAAACAAAATCTAACCAAGGAAATACAACTCCACAACAAATAAAATTCACCACAACAAGCACGTCAAGTACAACCCCACCACGTCACAGCCTCACCACATTACATTAAGCACCACAACACCACATCACAGCCTCACTACATCACAGCAAGTACGCCACTTCACCACATTACATTAAGCACCACAACACCACATCACAGCCTCACTACATCACAGCAAGTACGCCACTTCACCACATAACATTAAGCACCACAACACCACATCACAGCCTCACTACATCACAGCAAGTACGCCACTTCACCACATTACATTAAGCACCACAACACCACATCACAGCCTCACTACATCACAGCAAGTACGCCACTTCACCACATTACATTAAGCACCACAACACCACATCACAGCCTCACTACATCACAGCAAGTACGCCACTTCACCACATTACATTAAGCACCACAACACCACATCACAGCCTCACTACATCACAGCAAGTACGCCACTTCACCACATAACATTAAGCACCACAACACACCACATCACAGCCTCACTACATCACAGCAAGTACGCCACTTCACCACATAACATTAAGCACCACAACACCACATCACAGCCTCACTACATCACAGCAAGTACGCCACTTCACCACATAACATTAAGCACCACAACACCACATCACAGCCACACCACATCACAGCAAGTACGCCACTTCACAACATCACATTAAGCACCACAACACCACATCACAACCACATCACATTAAGCACCACAACACCACATCACAACCACACCACATCACAGCAAGTACGCCACTTCACCACATCACATTAAGCACCACAACCCCGAATCACAGCCTCACCACATCACAGCAAGTACGCCACTTCACCACATCACAGCCTCACCACAACACAAAATAAAAATAAATAAATAAATAAATATATACCAGCACATTAACATTTATAACAAAAACAGCGGTACAGCAAGCAAATAAAGCCTCACCTCACCACTACAAACAAATGTTCAGCACAGCACATCTCTCGTATCGTACTATGGCACACACAACCACAACACATCACAACAAAAAAAAAATCTCACCAAAACACAATAAAGCACCCCCTTCCAATCTTACCACCAACGAAGCCCCAACCACAGCAAATCCCCACCACACCACAACAAAGCCAATATACCCAACAAACAAATCCCTTAATAACGCCCTCCCAATCCCACCACAACAAACAAATCCCTTAACGCCCTCCCAATCCCACCACAACAAACAAATCCCTTAACACTCTCCCAATCCCACCACAACAAAAAAATCCCTTAACACCCTCCCATTCCCACCACAACAAGCAAATCCCTTAACGCCCTCCTAATCCCACCACAACAAACAAATCCCTTAACGCTCTCCCAATCCCACCACAACAAACAAATCCCTTAACACCCTCCCATAACCACTACAACAAACAAATCCCTTAACACCCTCCCATAACCACTACAACAAACAAATCCCTTAACACCCTCCCATAACCACTACAACAAACAAATCCCTTAACACCCTCCCATACCCACCACAACAAACAAATCCCTCAACACCCTCCCAATCCCACCACAACAAACAAATCCCTTAACACCCTCCCATTCCCATCACAACAAACAAATCCCTTAACACCCTCCCATACCCACCACAACAAACAAATCCCTTAAAACCCTCCCATTCCCATCACAACAAACAAATTCCTTAACACCCTCCCATACCCACCACAACAAACAAATCCCTTAACACCCTCCCAATCCCACCACAACAAACAAATCCCTTAACACCCTCCCATACCCACCACAACAAACAAATCCCTTAACACCCTCTCAATCCCACCACAACAAACAAATCCCTTAACACCCTCCCAATCCCACCACAACAAACAAATCCCTTAACACCCTCCCATACCCACCACAACAAACAAATCCCTTAACACCCTCTCAATCCCACCACAACAAACAAATCCCTTAACACCCTCCCAATCCCACCACAACAAAACAAATCCCTTAACACCCTCCCATACCCACCACAACAAACAAATCCCTTAACACCCTCTCAATCCCACCACAACAAACAAATCCCTTAACACCCTCCTAATCCCACCACATCAAACAAATCCCTTAACGCTCTCCCAATCCCACCACAACAAACAAATCCCTTAACGCTCTCCCAATCCCACCACAACAAACAAATCCCTTAACACCCTCCTAATCCCACCACATCAAACAAATCCCCCCCCCCCCATCAACCTGGCCCCCCAGACTGGCATGAATCAATATGTAACCAATTAACGGGCGTGGCGGGAGGACGGGATAATCACACCTTTTAAAACCACGGCGCTGATGGGGGTCGGCCGTTTTTACCTGCGTCGATTACGAAGGCCTAGGAATGATCAATGCTGTTGTTAATATTATTAATATCATTATTATTATTATTATTATTATTATTATTATTGTTGTTTTTGTTGTCCTTGTTTTCCTTGGATAAGATATTATTGTTTTATAGCAGTATGTTTTGATATATTGATCTGTAATTTGGCATGCAGATTGATATGGCCTATCAAATGCCATGTGGTACATACCACTTTGGAGTTAAAACTGCATACCCTACCCTGAGAAACCCACGGTGGGCTGTTAAAATTTAACTGATTCATCACCGTATTTATTGAGCCATTGACTAGAATTTTGGCAACAGTGTATAATTATATAACTTATAGGAAGGTCCCCATTCATATATTGTTGGAATAGAAAACTTAATTCCAGAACCCTGCAGAAATGGGTGATTAAATATTGTGAGGGAACAGTTTTTCTTTATACAGTATATAAGTATGTTTACTTGAAGGTAGGTTTAACTTACTTGATGTATTAAGTATGTAATTTATGATGATGCTAGTGGGAAGTATGATGAAGTGGCAACATTGATTAATCCAGCCCCTGGTTGTTTGAGTAGCAGAGTATGGGTATATTTCGGTGTGTGTGTGTCACAGTGTGTGTATGTGTGTCACAGTGTATGTTTGTGTGTATCACTGTGTGTTTCACAGGGCGTGTGTGTGTGTGTGTGTGTCACAGTGTGTGTGTGTGTGTGTGTGTATCACTGTGTGTGTGCATCACTGTGTATGTGTGTGTGTGTATCCAGTGTGTGTGTGTGTGTGTGTCACAGTGTGTGTGTGTGTGTGTGTATCACTGTGTGTGTGTGTGTATCACTGTGTGTGTGTGTCACAGTGGATGTGTGTGTGTGTGTGTGTGTATCACTGTGTGTGTGTGTATCACTGTGTGTGTGTGTAATATTAATAATATTACTGTAAACAAAACTAATCTCTCAGATCATAACATCATAACCCTGACGACCAGCTTACCAACAAATATGCAAACTAGAATTCCCAGTGCAGCACAACAAGCACCAAATTTCAGCCGAATGAACTTTCACAGCGAGTCAGTCTGCTGGGAAAGTTTAAAGAGAGACCTCGGTGAAGTAAACTGGGATTCACTCATGAAAGACTGCGATCCTGAGGCCCAATACGACATACTGACGACTAAATGCTTGGAAATATCTGAGTAATATGTACCGTTGAGGAGATCGTCTAATAAGACCTCTCCTTATAGGGGTAACATACCAAGGGACCGAAAAGTTCTGATGCGAAAGAGAACAAAACTTAGAAAAAAACTCAAGAACACCAACAACATTGAAATACGGACGCAAACCGAAAACAAAATTACCATCATAGAAGAAAAACTTAAAAGGTCAGTTAAATTAGAAGATGACCGGAAAGAAATACAAGCCGTGGCATGCATTAAAACCAATCCTAAATACTTTTACAAGTATGCCTCAAACAAGTCAGTAGTGAGAGCGAGTATTGGCCCACTGACTGACTCAGATGGCCGAACCATAAACGAACCTCAAGAGATTGTTGAAGAACTACTGATCCAGTACAAAAGTGTCTTCAGCAACCCTGTGAAAGACAAAATAATCAAATCACCTATGGACTTTTTTCGTCACGGTACTGACTGCACATCAAAACTGACGGACATAACTTTAAGCAGAGACATCATAGAAGGAGCAATTAAAGAGATGGCTACTAACTCGGCAGCTGGTCCCGACCACTTCCCTGCTGTGCTCCTTAAACGTTGTGCTAAAGAGCTGAGCGTTCCTTTGCTCTTTCTTTATAGAACTTCATTAGAATCTGGTATAATACCAAAGAAATTAAAAAGTGCCAACATCACACCAATCCACAAGGGAGGGTCGAAGACAGAGGCAAAATATTATCGACCAGTTGCCTTAACCTCTCACATTATTAAAGTCTTGGAGAGAATAATGGTTAAGAACATGGCTCAATATCTCGAACAAAACAACAAAATGAACCAAGACCAACATGGTTTTCGCACTGGGCGTTCATGCCTCTCCCAACTGCTTGCCCACTATGAAACAATTTTAGAAAAGCTGGAATAAAACAAAAATGTTGATGTGGTCTATCTTGATTTCGCAAAAGCCTTTGACAAGGTAGACCACGGCATTTTGTTACACACGATAAGACAAATGGGCATTACTGGAAAGCTCGGGATGTGGCTGCACTCGTTTCTTACTGACAGGGAGCAGTGTGTAGCGGCTAGCGGTGCAGTGTCTCGGCCGTCGGTGGTCAACAGTGGGGTGCCACAGGAATCGGTCCTTGGACCTCTGCTATTTCTGATCCACATATCCGACATAAACAGACACGTCTTACACTCGTCTGTAGCTTCTTTTGCCGATGACACCAGGGTACTGAAGGAAGTTTCTTCAGTATCGGATTCCGAAAAAATACAAACTGATCTGGTATCACTTTACTCGTGGGCAGAGCATAATAACATGTCCTTCAACGACAACAAATTTGAGCATATACATTACAGTTCAGGGGGAATCAATTACAATGCACACACGTTTGCAGCACCGGACGGTTCACATATAGACACCAAGGAGTATATAAGAGACCTAGGAATTACCCTCAGTTGTGACGGAAACTTTACCCAACATATACAAAATGTGGTAAAGAAGGCACGAAGCCAGGCTGGCTGGATCCTTCTCACTTTCCGGACACGTGAAAGGCTTCCTATGCTGACGTTATACAAGTCACTCGTGATACCATTGCTAGAGTATTGTTGTCAGCTGTGGAGTCCGTGGCGAGCAGGAGAGAAGCAGTCACTTGAAACAGTACAACGATCTTTCACCGATAGAATATCTGACGTCCGACATTTAGACTACTGGGCAAGGTTACGTGAACTCGACCTTTACTCACTAGAAAGGCGTAGAGAAAGGTACGCTATATTATACATCTACAAAATATTGACCGAAAAATCTGTAAATAACTTTAATATACGGTTTAGCATCCACCAACGATGGGGTCGGCTCTGCCATATTGAAAGGATATACCCCAGAGCAAGTACAAGAATCAAGACGCTCAAAGAAAACGCTTTTGCTATAAGAGGGCCACTCCTTTTCAATGCACTGCCCAGACACCTGCGTGACTCAACGGAACATAACCTTGAATGTTTCAAGAACCAACTAGGTAAATTCCTACGGATAATACCCGATCAACCCAAGCTGCCACATTACCACCTC
>CM064501.1:5025163-5059516 GCA_032716605.1 Paralithodes platypus
AGGCGAGTCTGTGTCATTCCAACATAGGATAGGGGTCCACAGTCCCCAGAGGTGCAAATGTGCTGGTATATCACATGGTCGTCTTTCGGTTGGTTGTTGGTGGAAATGGGGCGGTTACGGAGGACAAGGTTGGAGGTCTTAGGAGATTTGTAGTAAAGAATGAGTTTGATTTTATTGTCAGGGTTGGTGGGGAGGACGTTTTTGTTAATCATTTCTTTCATAATGGATTCGTCTGTTGTGTGGTCGGAAGACATGTAGTTTCTGTAAAAAAATGTAATGTCATTGGCCGGGTTGGTGCTAGGGGGGTCTTGTTTGTACCATTTGTCTAGGTGGTGGTTGATGGCATTGGTGACGTCAGTGTTGGAATACCCATTGTTGACTAAGACCTTGGTAGGCCTTTCCAGTTCATTGTGTGTGTCATTCCAGGTGGTGCAATGGGTGAGGGCTCTCCTGACATAGGCGGCGATGGTAGACTGTAGGTATCATTTAGGGCATTCACTTTCCCCATTAAGACATTGGCCATTGTTAGTAGGTTTGGTGTACACGGTAGTTTTGAAGCCGTGGTCGTGTAGGGAGACAAGGAGGTCGAGGAAGGGTAGAAGTCCAGCGGTGGTTTCTTCGTATGTGAAGTTGAGTCTGGAGGCGGCCATGAAGTGCTGCTGGAGGTCCCTGAGTTCGCCCAGGTCCTTCACCCGCACGAAGATATCATCGATGTACCTGCAGTAGACAGTGGGCCGGTGGGCAGCCAGGAGTTCCTCTTCGATAGTTCCCATGAAGAAATTGGCGAAAAGGACTCCCAGGGGGCTTCCCATCGCTACACCGTCGATTTGCTGGTACATATTCCCGCGGGGGCAGAGGAAAGGGGACTCCTTGGTACATAGTTCCAAGAGCGTCTTCAGGGCCTTCTCCGGGATGTCCAGAGGGGGCGTATTAGGGCAGTGGTAAACTCGACGTAGGATAAAATCTATGGTCTTGTCAACGGGCACGTTGGTAAACAGACTCTACGTCGAGGGAGGCGATGATGTGGTCGTTAGCTGGGGGGGTATCTCGTAGAATTTCTAGGAAGTCATAAGCAGAGTTGAGGTTGTATTGCCGTGGAACAAAATGGGTGAGGAGTTTGTTCAGGGCCTTGGCGGTCTGGTAGGTAGCAGTAGGGATCTGTGATATGATGGGGCGGAGGGGGTTCCCGGGTTTGTGGGTTTTTATAGTACCGTAAGATGTTTATGTTTATGCAAGATGTTTACTTGTGAAACGTTGGATCCACCATGAATTTTGCTAACCTTTTGTACCTCATCTCTGAACCCCAGAGGAAAATTGTTAGAACTATTGAAAGCTGTAACAATAAAATCCTGAATGCTGAAACTGCTATTGCTTTTAACCTCGTCTGTTTAAAAGAGAATATATATATATATATATATATATATATATATATATATATATATATATATATATATATATATATATACATAAACTAAGAACGTGGGAGTCTGCATAACGCCAATTAGCCCACACAAGGCAGATCCCTCTCACACTCAACCCTAATTATAAGGCCTAATTATAGGCCCAGCTCACTAATACCATGAGGATCGACCTCACCAAGACGGTCAGAGATCAACACAAGATTACGGGGTCTACAGAGTGCCGATTGGCCCACACCCGGCAGATTCCCCCTCACACCCAACCCATCTCGTCCATATGACTATCTATTTCTATCTTAAAGCTCCCTATCGTTATCGATCCCACCATATCACCCGGTAGCCTATTCCACAGTCTACAACTCTGTTACCAAACCAATATTTGCCTATCTCTTTTCTGAAACTAAATTTATCTAATTTGAAACCATTTGTTCGAGTTCTTTCGCTATCACTGACCTTCAGTACATCTTTCATGTCCCCTTTCTTAATCCCACTAACCCACTTGAACACTTGTATCATATCCCCTTTAACTTTGCGTCTTTCTAACGAATTATTATGTTCCTTCCAACAACCAACCACACTCCTAAAATCGATTAATGAAATTTACAAACGCATTTCAGTTAAAAGGTTGGTGGACACTGCCTACGATTTATTATGCAACTTCGAATCCTGCATATCAATCTAAGCATGTACACACATCCCAACTCCAACTCACGTAGGCTATGCATATGTGAATGGAAAGAGCAATTAATGGGGCCTTAACCACTTCGGGAAGTCCTCTCGATATATTACTCCTGAACCAATATCAATTATTATGTTCCTTCCAACAACCAACCATACTCCTAAAATCGATTAATGAAATTTACAAACACATGTGGCAGTCAGTGGATTCAAACCCAGGATGCTCACACCGAAAATCAATACCTTATACATCGCACCACGAAGACAGTTAAAGGTTGGTGGACACTGCCTACGATTTATTATGCAACTTCGAATCCTGCATATCAATCTAAGCATGTACATACATCCCAACTGCAACTCACGTAGGCTATGCATATGTGAATGGAAAGAGCAATTAATGGGGCCTTAACCACTTAGGGAAGTCCTCTCGATAAATTACTCCTGAACCAATATCAATTATTATGTTCCTTCCAACAACCAACCATACTCCTAAAATCGATTAATGAAATTTACAAACACATGTGGCAGTCCGTGGATTCGAACCCAGGATGCTCACACCGAAAATCAACACCTTATACATCGCACCACAAAGACAGTTAAAGGTTGGTGGACACTGCCTACGATTTATTATGCAACTTCGAATCCTGCATATCAATCTAAGCATGTACACACATCCCAACTGCAACTCACGTAGGCTATGCATATGTGAATGGAAAGAGCAATTAATGGGGCCTTAACCACTTAGGGAAGTCCTCTCAATAAATTACTCCTGAATGTAAGCCTAATTTCTTCAACCTTTCTTCATATGGTAGATGTCTAATAATATGAATATTTTTTTTCATTCTTCGTTGTACTCTCTCCAACGAATCTGTCCATTCTGTAATAAGGACACCAACATTGGACAGCATAATCCATATGAGGTTTCACTAATGACAAGTAAAGTTTTAAGATAACATCGGCAGTTCTGTTACTCACACTCCTTGAGATAAATCCGAGAATCCGGTTTGCCGTGTTACCAACGCTTATACACTTCTTGTTTAGGCTACAAATCATTGCTAACAAACACACCTAAATCTTTCTCGCAGTCTGAGTGTTCTAATTCCGTATTAGCTAGTTTATATTTTGCATTTGTATTCGTCTTCCCTATCTTTAATACCTTGCATTTGTTAATGTTAAAATTCATCTGCCAATTTACTGACCATTCGTGTAAGGTATCTAGATCCCTTTGGAGGGTCTCTGTCGCTATCTGAATCTGTTGTTCTCCCTTTTTTGGTATCGTCTGCGAATTTACTTATACTACTAGTTATATCTAAATCCAGGTCATTTATGTATATAACAAGCAGCAGAGGGCCTAATACAGATCCTTGGGGCACACCACTTTTGACTGCACCTCATTCTGACTTAATACCATTTATGCTGACTCTCTGCTTACTACCAATTAGCCATGACCTAATCCATCCCAACAACGATCCACCTATTCCATGCGCCTCAACCTTTCTCATCAATCTTTCATGAAGGATATATACAGTATATATATATATACAGTTTATATATATATATATATATATATATATATATATATATATATATATATATATATAAATATATATATATATACATATATAGTATATAATTTTGTTTTCTCCATTTGGAACAGACCTTCTAACATTGTAAACTGTAATACAACTTAACCCATTCAGTACCGGTGGCATCCTTTTCATTATATTCTGGCAACTACTAAACTATTTCATTCAGCTTAAGAAGGACGCCTATCAATTAAAAGGCTATAGACTATCTTAGTTAATCCTTTTAGATACCTTATATCCTTCCTAAGCTTCATACAATCGTCTAAATGTAGCTAAAATAAAATTAGAAAGACGTCGCCGGTACAGAAGGGGTTAATGAACCATCTAGAAAAATACTTGGCCATTAACGTCAATTAATATAATTTATGTTAGAAAAATCCATACCTATTTGCGTAAAGATCACGTTTCTCTCAAGCAATGTAAACATATTTTTAGCAGAATTCTAAAAAACGCAACCAAATTGTTTTAAAAAACCCATGGCTGAAACTGTGGGTTATCTGTCCAGGATCTTGGATGTAGAATTAGTATATATTATAAATTAATCTTCATTCATCCTTTTCTATCCGAAATTCCATGTTGGGTTTTCTATAGGCCTACTGCAGAGTTTTTTTTCCAATTATTTCCACGCCAGCGTAAGTTGGAGGGAGTGGTGGGGACTCTTCTACTTGTGTGTGTGTGTGTGTGTGTGTATGTTGTATGTGAATACATAAGTATAGGTGCATGTACTGTATGTGTGTAAAGAAGTATGTAAATATATACGTACCGGTAGCCTACATGAAATGTATGTGTGAAATATGTTTTTATGTGGATACATTCCAAATCTAATTATATTAAGATAATCCAAATGTAATTAACACGTTGAAGATTATGATGTATTTTGACAGTTTATGTTGGCTATCATTAGACGATTTTAGATAGATTAGAAAGGATCTGTGGGAACTATAAGGATAAAGACTATCTCAATTAACCCTCTGACTTCCATATATCCTTCCTAATCTGAATAAAATCTTCTAAGAATAGCCAGAAAAACTATTGAAGAAATTACGAAATAAAGTTAACCAACGAACGAACGAATTACCACTACTACCACTATCACTACCACTCCCACAACCATCACTACCATAACAACCACCACTACATCTACGACTATTTCCACTACTATTACAACCACCACTACAACTACAACAACCACCACCTCCACTTCCACTACTATTACAATCACCACTACAATTACCACAACCACCACTACAACCAAGACCACCATCACTACAACAACCACAACCACCACCACAACCAAAACCACCATTTATACTACCACCATTACCACCACCACTACAACAACCACCACAACCAAAACCACCATTTACACTACTACCATTACCACCACCACTACAACTACCACAACTTCCACTACTACCGTACCATTACAATCACCACTACAACCACAACCACCATTTACACTACTACCTTTACAACAACCACAACCACCACTACCACTACCAGCATTGCCACCTCCACTTCAACAACCACCACTACCACTACTACATTACCACCACCACTACAACAACCATAACCAGCATTACCACTACTAACATTACCACCACCACTACCACTATTGCCACTACTAACATTACCACCACTACAACCACCACTACTATAACCACCATTACCACAACCACTATTACCATCACCACTAATACTGTCACAACCACAACCACAACTACCACTACCACCACCACCACCTTTTCTTCCACATGATGAAACTGGTCCTCTCACCTTCCTCCTCCACTCATTACTTGATTTTTTTGTCACTCCTCCTCCTCTTCCTTTTCCCCTGCCTCCTCTTCCTTATCCTCTTCTTACTGTTCCTGTTCATCCTATTCCTTTTCCTCCTCCTCCTTTTACTTTTCCCCTGCCTCATCCTCTTCCTTTCCCTCTCATTTTTCCTCATCCTCTTACTTTTCCTCTTTCTTCTCTTTCTCTTTTTTCCTCTTCACCCACCCCCTCTGTCTCTACCACTTCCTCCACCACCAACAGTACCTATTTTGTTCTTATTTCTTTTACTTTACCTCTTCCTTCATTCGTTCCTTATCATTTGTATCTGCAATTCCTCCTTCCCTTCCCCTTATTACACCTATTTCTCCTCCCCCTATTACACCTATTTCTCCTCCCACTATTGCACTTCTTTCTCCTCCCACTATTACACCTCTTTCTCCTCCCCCTATTACACTTCTTTCTCCTCCCACTATTGCACTTCTTTCTCCTCCCCCTATTACACTTCTTTCTCCTCCCACTATTACACTTCTTTCTCCTCCCACTATTACACTTCTTTCTCCTCCCACTATTACACCTTTCTCCTCCCACTATTACACCTCTTTCTCCTCCCCTATTACACTTCTTTCTCCTCCCCCTATTACACTTCTTTCTCCTCCCACTATTGCACTTCTTTCTCCTCCCCCTATTACACCTCTTTCTCCTCCCCCTAATACACCTCTTTCTCCTCCCTCTCTTCCTCTTCCTACTCCTCTTCACGCCACATTGACAACCCGCCACTTTAGGCTTCCTGTAACGTACCTTTCTATAACTCTCTAATCACCTCTCTCTCTCTCTCCAGGCGATTTTGAAGCCCTGCAAGGTTATTTACGTGTAACTGTCTTCTGGGGAGAGTCTTCTTCTTTGCTGTCCTTTCTTTTAACTTTCTCTTTCTATAGAGTTTGCTATCGCCATTATAATTAAGTCCTGACCATCTCGCTGGGATTGTAAGGTCTGTGTGGCCCGTGTATATAAGTAAATGTAAAATTCTCTCTCTCTCTCTTTCAGTCAACCACTTCTGACTTCTTGTGACCTTTCTCTCTCTCTCTCTCTCTCATCGTACTGAAGGGGTTAATAACTAGCCTCCTTAACTTTTAGGTCATCTCTACTGCTCCTTCACCTCTCCATCTTCAGCCTTAATTCAACTCTTTTTCTCTGGGCACTTTTTGGTCTTCCTTGTGTTACTCTTTCATCGCGTTCTTTTCTTTTTATCTTTTTTGGGCAGTTCTTTTCCTTCCACTGTGACCTATTTCCACGTCTCTCTCTCTCTCTCTCTATATATATATATATATATATATATATAGAGAGAGAGAGAGCGACTAGAAAGAGTCCAAATAAGGTTTACGATTTCTCTCTCTTTTACTCTCTCTCTCTCTTTTAATCAGTACATTCTTCCCTTCCTTCGTCTCCTTCGTGCACTTAACAATGTATGCGTTGCACTACACAATCTATCTTCAGTGTCTCCCTAGAATGGAGCGCAAGGACTTTTGAGATACTAACTATCTCTCTTAACTCCTTGTCACTCCCCCAGCACCTGACCTCACTCCCTGGCTGTGACCTGGTGACCTAGCTTGACATAAAAAGGAGAGTGATGGAGGGGTAGGAAAATGGTACTATAATTTACTTCCCACACACACTTACTCTCAGTCTCACTCACACACACACACACACTCGCACTCACTCACTCACTCACTCACTCACTCACTCACTCACTCACTCTCTCTCTCTTTCTCAACACTTCAGTGAGCTATGGAGTCCCCCAAGGTTCTATCCTTGGTCCTATTATATTCTCCATATTTGTGAATGACATTTCTGAAACTATAAATTACTGCTTACTAGTTTAATATGCACACGATATACAATTTGTACACAGTGATAACACAAATAACATAAAACATCTAATTAATAGAGGAAAGGTAACGCTATCGAACGCCAAAAACTCTTTTCACAAAAGTGGTCTTATGCTGAACTCAAAGAACTCAGTTTACCTGTATTGGATCAAGACAACTGATCGCGAGTATACCTGATGACACTGTTATTAACATGACGGTAATGATATTCCAGTTAGTAAACATGTGAAGAATCTCTGAGTGTATTTTGATAGATACATGTTGTTTGATACTCATATACATGCACTAAACAAGAAAGTAGCTGTTGTGTTGATGTTTATAAATAGAGTAAAAGACATATTTGACAAAAAGACACGGATTATCATAGTTCAAACATTGGTACCGTACTTAGTTTAATTAATTATGGCTTAACAAATCTGGGGAAACACTAACATCACGTTAATAAAACAAGTCCAAAAACTTCAGAATTTTGCCGCAAAAGTAGCCGTTGGAGGGTGTAAAAAATATGACCATGATACACCCATTCTCCATGAATTAAAGTGGCTGAAGATCAAGGAAAAACTTAAATTTGATCTTTCTGTAATGATCTTTAAAACTATACCGGTATGTAAAGAACACCTGACTGGTTCATAAGTTTCCCTACTGTACAAAGTATATCAGGTAGCATAACTAGACAAAAGCATGACTTGTTTGTTCCCAGGACTAAAACTGATTATGGAGCGCGTTCAGTAACAGTAAATGGATCTAAAACTTGGAATGGGCTACCTGGGAATATCAAAGAACATGTATCTCTAAACAGCTTTAAACTTGCTCTTCAGACTTATTTAAACTATGACATGAACTAAGCTTGAGTAAATCAGTACCGAATATGTCCAAGCTCTTGCTGCTGGAAAATTAACTTTTAAAATCGACTTATTGTTTATATTAATTTTACTATTTTTTGTATGTATGTATAGTGTGCATTGCTGTAACGTCTCATTCGGTTTTAAATCTTAATATGTCGCTGTAAATGTAGCATTGTATTATGGAAAACCATTGTTTAATGGAATAAAGGATTCTGATTCTGATTCTGATTCTCTCTCTCTCTCTCTCTCTCTCTCTCTCTCTCTCTCTCTCTCTCTCTCTCTCTCTCTCTCTCTCTCTCTCTCTCTCTCTCTCTCTCTCTCTCCCTCTCTCTCTCTCTCTTTCTCTCTCCTCTCTCTCTCTCTCTCTCTCTCTCTCTCTCTCTCTCTCTCTCTCTCTCTCTCTCTCTCTCTCTCTAACCTGGTGACCTAGCTCTCATCAACATAGAGGGTCTAGATAATGGAGCTTTAATTGTACCCCCCCCCCCCTCTCCCCTCCTCACTCACTTTCACTCTCTCTCTCTCTCTGGCTGTGACCTGGTGACCTAGCCTGACATAAGAGGAAGGGTGATGGAGGGATGATAATGGTGCTATAATTATACATCTCTCCAACCCCCTAACCCCTTCTTCTTCTTCTTCCTCCTCTTCCTCTTCCTCCTCCTCCTTCTCCTCCTCTTCCTCACGCAGACGGATTATAGCAAAATGTTTAGCCTCAATATGAATACAACACGCAACCATGGCTGAAAGTTAGAATTGAAATGGTTCAGCACTAGTATTTGTGGACACTTTTTTCACAAATGACATCTGTTCTACCTGGAACAAACTTCCCTCAGAAGTTGTAAACAGTTCTTAAGCAGAGCAGTTCAAGAAGAGAATAGATAGTATTTTGAACACTGTAAAGATTGTAGTGCACTAAACAGTTTCTCTCCTTCCACTTCGAGTACTTCTTTTGAATGGACCACAAGGTCTCTGAGATGCTACCTATTCCTTATAACTCACTGTAAACCCTCCTCCTCCTTTTCTCTCTCTTCATATATTTCCCCTTCCATCTCACAGTGCTTGTTTTCAATTGCTTTTCATCCCCCCCCCCCCCCACCTTCACACTCTCACTCTCACATTCCCATCTCACCCAATCTCTCTCACTCTCTGACCTGTTGACCTAACCTGACACAAGACAATGATGTTGTTATAATTAATATTAATTATACATAATTTGAACTGTCCCTTCCCATGCCTGTAGTAATTAACTGTCTCTTTCACTTACTCTATCTCTCTTTCTCTGATCTGTTGACCTAGCCTGACACAAGATAATAATGTTGATATAATTATAAATCTTTTGAACTGTCCCTTCCCATGCCTGTAATAATTAACTGTTTCTTCCACTCTCTCTCACTCTCTCTCTCTCTCTCTCTCTCTCTCTCTCTCTCTCTCTCTCTCTCTCCTGTAATAATGAACTTCCCTCCACTCTCTTGGTGCCTGTTATCGTCTGGGCCGGTTCCATGTCAGTTGAACCAGTGCCACTTCAACCAGTGCCACTTTAACCAGTGCTAACTCAACCAGTGGCCACTTCAACGAGTGACCATTTCAACCAGTGACCACTTTAACCAGTAACCTAACCTAACCTAACCTAACCTAACTAACTTAATACCTACCTAACTAATAGGGGAGGTGTGGTGGAGTGGTCTTGCCACTGGCCTGGTAATCCAAAGGTCCCGGGTTCAAATCCCGATGTATCAATGGGAAGATATTATTGGGATGGAATTTGTGCTGTACCTAGTATCAGTGCATTACCACAAGCCCACCGAAACGTCAATAAAATACCCTCATTGTTCCCTGATTAAATAGCACTGTATGAATATTCCCATATTCAAAATATGCTATAGGGGTGCAATGCCTGGTGAGTTATCTGCTCAACAGGTGGCGTTGTGTGTGTGTAAGTGTGAGAGTCCGAGTGTAGGGGTTGAGACAGTGAAGCACGGGAACGAGGTGGCTTCAGAGATGGGGTCGTTTCGGGCCATGAGTGAGCACCGTGCCTCATGTGAAGGCAAGATGGCAGGTGCTCGTTGTACTCTACGTGCTTCACATGTCTCACTCCCTAGACTGGAACAAGACATCACGGGCTTCACTGTTCATTGTAAAGCGGTGAATGTTAAGGCTCTCAGCCTATGCCCGAGAGGAAGTAAGTTGGAATATAGAAAAAAAAAAAAAAAACCTAACCTAACCTAACCTAACCTACTGGTTAAAATGGTCACTGGTTGAAATGGTCACTGGTTGAAGTGGCCACTGGTTGAGTTATCACTGGTTAAAGTGGCACTGGTTGAAGTGGCACTGGTTCAACTGACCTGTCACCGTCTGGGCGGTTCCATGTCAGTTGAACCAGTGCTAACTCAACCAGTGGCCACTTGAACCAGTGACCATTTCAACCAGTGACCATTTCAACCAGTGACCATTTCAACCAGTGACCATTTTAACCCTCATTCTCATTCTCTCTCTCTCTCTCTCTCTTTCGTAGGAGAGACGGGGTTAGCCCGTCTTTTAGGTAGTAGCGTCCCTGCGAATCCGAGCTACAACTACTCCGACTTTTCCTATAGGTTTATTTATAAGACTTTTTCTCTATTCTTTACACACACACAAAATTAACCTACAGTAATATTAAGGACCCTACTGCTACCTCATGCGTGGGAAGAGAGGCTTTGGACACCTCTATAAATAACACCATTTAACGCTTACAGGTTATGAGAGACTGGAATTGGAGGAATTCCAGGCGGTGGGGACCGATAAATGGAGTGTGGGGACCAATAAATGGAGTGTGGCTGCAGTACCCCGATAAGCCCACTTCTTACGTGTAATGCTTGACCAGTCCCTGTGACCGTTCTATGGTGCATCTGGCTGGACTGCTCTTAGGTGAGAGAGCTTTACTGTCATGTTGGTTGCCAGGAAAATCAGTGTCTTTAGGACACGAGTGGTGCTCAGTTGGGAGCTGCGGCACGGCACGTTGAGACTGTCTGACCTCGGGGAGACCTTTGATTTAGTGTGACAGACATAATAAAGTCAGAATCTAGAACAGAACGAACCATTAACGAATAGGCGGATGCGGATGACTAGGGAATAATTTACCACCAACCCCCTTTTTATAGCATTGTATTGGTCATTAGTTTTCCTTGAAGTTAGAAACCTTTACAAAATATTTGAACAGTTAGAACAAATTTAAAACCATGTCAGCTACTAGTACTACCAAACTCAAAGCAACTTGCACTAAGTGCAAGAAGCTAAAGTGGTGCTTCGATTTCAAAGACGGTGCATATGCCAGCATCCACCATGATCGTCTCTGTCTCTTATGTGAGATAGAAGGCAAACCCGTGAAGGAGGTAGCTGGGATAAAGGAACAATTAAAGTAAAGAGACACAGAAAATACAATTCTAAAGAACAAAGTTTCTGAAGGAAGAGAATAAAAAACCAGCACAAGTTATGCAGGTGCAATTAAGCAAAATAAGAATGTAGTGCCGTTCAAGGAAGCAACAATTGAAGCAGCAACTACAGAAGAGGCTGCGATTCCTGCTACAGCTAGTGCTAGTGACCCTCGCTATGCTTGAAGAGAGACCACACACAAAAAGAAAAAAAAGACCAGACAGGAATATGAGGTTAACACCTCAAATAGATTCAGTCTTCTAGACCATGCCAAAATTCAGTATGACTTCCCTCAGGCCTCACAGAACAGAGGAAAAAAAGATCGTCAAGTGCAGAGTGGGCAGCGAAATGCTAAGCCTACTATGCATCATTCAAATAGCAAAGAGACCAAACTTAACATGTCAAGCTGGTTTGGTCTCGTTAGTGACAAAGAGACGAAAACAATTTTGATAGGGGATTCTCAGGTCAAAGGCCAAAAGTCTTACTTTGTTAAGTTTCGCCGAGATGTGAGAAAGGTGAAGAGCCTCGCAGGTGCAAGGACTTCCCAGATCACAAAGGAAGTGGAAAAAGTCTGGTCCAAGACTAAGGGGACGGCAATAATAGCCCAGGTCAATGGTAATGACCTGTTTCCTGTTTCTCAAATAAATAAAGTCGGTGCCACAGAGTCAATAATAGGAGAGGTCATGACTCTGGCTGATGAGCTCCGACTCAAGACAGACAGAGGCATGATACTTGGTATTTTGCCCAGGATGTAAGGAGAGGATTGTGCTACCAGCAAAGAAATAGGCTTAAATGGTAGGTTGGTTGACCTGTGTACCCAGAAAGGGGTGAGATTTGTGGACCCATTTGATGAGTTCTATGGGAAGCGCAACCTCTACCTCTGTGACGGTGTGCACTTAAGCACTAGCGGTAAAATCAAACTTGGTGGTTTGTTAAATCACAATCTTTACGGCTTGCTGAGAGCAAGCAAAAATGTAGAAAGCATCCCCCAGCAGGATAAGAGCAAACCCTCACCAGCAGTTGATCTCAAACTTCCAAAAAGAGGTTCCACAAAAGAAGGAGTTCATTCCTCTGAGAGTAAGAATACCTCTCAACAAATGGCAGAGTTCCCCAATAGATTGAGAGATGCCTCGCAACTCCCTCAAGACTCTACACCTCAGTTGCCAATTTTTGGGTTCTGCTACCTCAGGTGAGGATTCACCAAACATAGGGAATTACAACACCTCTGATAGTGTACAGAGAAATAGTGTGCAAGAAAATGCACCACCCCCAGAGACCCCTTTCTCTTCGGGAAACAGGGTAAGCTAGGGGGTTCTAAGAAAAACCTGAATCCCCTTAAGGTACTATTATTTAATGCCAGGTCATTTAGGAATAAATTCTCCGAACTTCGTGCATTGTTGTCTACAGAATGCTTCGATGTAGTGGCTGACACTGAATCCTGGATTCACAGTCATACCAGAGATTATGTTGGGGAATTTGAAATACCTGGATATACAATGTTCCACAAAGACCGAACCATGCAGGAAGGGGGCAGAATTCTTTTGTACATCAGAGATTTTCTAAACCCAATTGACTGCAAGGTCAGGTCAGAACATGAATTGCTTGGAGTAGACCTCAATCTAGGTAACTCTATCAATATAATTGTTCTGGTGTACAGGCCTCCATATCAAAATGTTGAAAAGGATGAAACTTCTGTACACAAGACTGAGTGCTGTTATCGAGGGTAAAACCAGTGTGATCTTAGGCCACTTCAATTGCCTAGTAAACTGGGAAGCAAGAACTGCTGATTCTGAAGGTAGGCGTCTTGGGACTTTACTAACGATAACTTTTTAACCCAGTGGGTGAACGAGCCAACTAGAGGGAACAATATACTAGATCTTGTGTTCACCACTGAAGATGAAAGTGTGACCAGCTTATCTGTTGGGGAATCACTTGGAGGTAGTGACTACAATCTAGTTAGGTTCTCTCTTCGTACCTTTAGCAGCAGACCCACCAATCCTCAGAGTGCAAAACTAGATTTCCGTTGTACAAATTTTGAAGGCCTTTGGGAAAACTTATCCCAGATCAGACTTGAGGGTGAGATTGTTAATGCGATTTGGTGCTCATTCAAACAGCAGTTTATGGATCGACAAGCTGCATTCGTTCCTACTAAACTTACCAAATCAGGCTCAACCCAACCAAAATGGTTCACAAGAGACATAGCTTCAGCAATTAGAAAGAGAAAGGTTGCATACAGAAAGGCCAAAAGAAGTCAAAACCAAAGTTATTTAGATTCCTTCAAAAATATGTGTAGAAGAGTGAAATCTCTTATAAAGGAAGCAAAGCAGAATGAAGAACTAAGGGTTGCAGCCCTCTGCAAAGAGAGTCCTAAAGAGTTCTTCAGCTATGTGAACAGCAGGAAGCCATTCAATAGTAGCATTGGACTTCTAAAGGATCCAACAGGCCAACTTCAAACTTCTGACACCGACATAGCTAAATCCCTAAACGACTATTTTGCCTCAATATTCACAAGGGAAAATACCAGTGACATGCCAAGTCCAGGATTAGTGCATGAGGGTGAAATTCTTAGCAGAATCAGATGTACCCTAGAGGATGTAGCAAAAAACAATAGAGAAGTTAAATAGGTTCAAGTCATCCGGCCCAGATGGCTTTCTTCCTCGAGTTGTACGTGAAGTGCGAGATGAAATCGCACCTTTCTTGGCAGACATCTTCAATTAATCACTAGAAAATGGAGAGGTCCCTGATGACTGGAAATTGGCCAATGTGACTCCAATCTTTAAGAAAGGGGATCACGAGTGTCCCAAGAATTATCGGCCAATTAGCTTGACTTCTATCATAGTAAAACTCTTAGAAGGGATACTTGTAACAAGATAGTTGAATACCTAGAAATCCACAATTTAATTACAGATTCCCAACATGGATTCAAGCGACACCGATCATGTCTTATCAGTTTGCTGGATTTTTTCCATGAAATGCTGAGTGAGTATGACAAAAGTAGAGCCATAGACATCCTTTACTTAGATTTTCAAAACACTTTTGACAAAGTACCTCATTGCAGGCTACTGTCAAAAGTGAGTGAGCTAGGTATAAATACAGAGGTCATAAATTGGATAGAAAGTTGGCTAACAGGTAGACAACAACAAGTGGTAATCACTATGTAGGGGAGGTGTGGCAGAGTGGTCTTGCCACTGGAATGGTAATCCAATGGACCCGGGTTCGAATCCCAATATGTCAATGGGAATATATTATTGGGATGGAATTTGTGCTGTACCTAGTATTAGTGCATTACCACAGCACACCGAAATGCCAAAACAAAACACCCTCATTGTTCCCCGATTAAATAGCACTGTATGAATATTCCCATATTCAAAATATGCTACAGGGGGGCAATGCCTAGTGAGTTAATTGCTTAATAGGTGGCGTTCTGAGAGTGAGGGTCCGAGCCTGGGGAGTGAGACTGTGAAGCGCAGAGGTGAAGCAGCTTCAGAGATGGAGTTGGGCTCGAGCCGTGAATAGATGCTTCGCATGTCTCACTCCCTAGACTGGAACAAGACCTCACGGGCCTCACCGTGTTCAGCGGTAGAGTGTAAAGGCTATCAGCCTATGCCCGAGAGGGAGTATTGGAATATAGAAGACAAAAAAACACCAAAAAAAATTGTTTCTTCTGAGTGGACTTCAGTCACTTCTGGAGTTCCACAGGGTCTGTTGAGTGTGATCTCCAAGTATGCAGATGACATAAAGCTTGGAATGAATGTGAAAGACCCTAAAGGGGTTGAACAGCTCAGGATGGACCTCAAAAGACTGGGTGAATGGTCGGAGACATGGCAGATGCCTCTAAACTTGGAAAAGTGCAAGGTGATGCATATCGGCTAAGCAAACCCCAATTCAGGCTATTCACAATTGGGAATGCCTCTGGAAGTAACTGACTTGGAAAAAGATTTGGGTGTTCTGATTAGCAGTGACCTAAAGTTTTCCAAGCAGTGCATTGAAGTAGAGAAGAAAGCTCATAAATTGGGCTATATTAAGAGGCAATTTAAATTTAAGTATGGAAATAAGGAAATAGTCCTCACACTTTACAACACTCTAATACGGCCTCTCCTGGAGTATGCTGTTCAATTCTGGTCTCCAGCACTCAGGAAAGATATAGAGCGACTGGAAAGACTACAAGCTAGGGCTACAAAGTTTATTCCATCGCTTAGAAGACTGAGCTATGAGGACCGGTTGAGAGTTCCTGATCTCTTCCCGTTGGAGACACGCAGACTGCGAGGTCAGCTCATTGAAGTTTTTAAAATACTTAATGGGTAAGACAATGTGGATTATAGCAAAATGTTTAGCCTCAATATGAATACAACACGCAACCATGGTTGGAAATTAGAATTGAAAAGGTTCAGCATTAGTATCAGTGGAAACTTTTTCACATATAAGATCTGTTCTACCTGGAACAAACTTCCTTTCGAAGTTGTAAATAGTTCTTCAGTAGAGCAGTTCAAGAAGAGAATAGATAGTATTGTGCACACTGTAAAGCTTGTAGTGCACTGAACAGTCGCTCTCCTTCCACTTCGAGTATCTCCTCGGAATGGACAGCAAGGTCTCTGAGATACTAACTATTCCTTGTAACTCTCTATCTCTCTCTCAATCACTTTATCCACCCCTACCTTTCCACTTATCTCGTTAACATACAAACTCTCTCACTCTCACACACACACACACACTCACTCTCTCTCTCTCTCTCTCTCCTTCCTTTCCCTTCTCCCCCATCATTCACTCTTTGTCTTGTTTCCGCTGTACCGTAAATCTAGATAATCCTTCTCGCACTCTCACACACACACACACACACACACACTCTCTCTCTCTCTCTCTCCTTCCTTTCCCTTTGTACTCCTTTGTACACTCACTCTCTCTCTCTCCTTCCTTTCCCTTCTCCCCCATCATTCACTCTTTGTCTTGTTTCCGCTGTACCGTAAATCTAGATAATCCTTCTCTCACTCTCACACACACACACACACACTCTCTCTCTCCTTCCTTTCCCTTCTCCCCCATCATTCACTCTTTGTCTTGTTTCCGCTGTACCGTAAATCTAGATAATCCTTCTCTCACTCTCACACACACACTCACTCTCTCTCTCTCTCTCTCTCCTTCCTTTCCCTTCTCCCCCATCATTCACTCTTTGTCTTGTTTCCGCTGTACCGTAAATCTAGATAATCCTTCTCTCACTCTCACACACACACGCACGCACTCACTCTCTCTCTCTCTCTCCTTCCTTTCCCTTCTCCCCCATCATTCACTCTTTGTCTTGTTTCCGCTGTACCGTAAATCTAGATAATCCTTCTCTCACTCTCACACACACACACTCACTCTCTCTCTCTCTCTCCTTCCTTTCCCTTCTCCCCCATCATTCACTCTTTGTCTTGTTTCCGCTGTACCGTAAATCTAGATAATCCTTCTCTCACTCTCACACACACACACTCACTCTCTCTCTCTCTCTCTCTCCTTCCTTTCCCTTCTCCCCCATCATTCACTCTTTGTCTTGTTTCCGCTGTACCGTAAATCTAGATAATCCTTCTCTCACTCTCACACTCACACACACACACTCACTCTCTCTCTCCTTCCTTTCCCTTCTCCCCCATCATTCACTCTTTGTCTTGTTTCCGCTGTACCGTAAATCTAGATAATCCTTCTCTCACTCTCACACACACACACACACACACTCACTCTCTCTCTCTCCTTCCTTTCCCTTCTCCCCCATCATTCACTCTTTGTCTTGTTTCCGCTGTACCATAAATCTAGATAATCCTTCTCTTTGTTGTTCCCCTTTCTCTATCAACCTTTTCTCTATTCACCATATTCAGCAATTATCTCCTTCACACTCCCATAAACATAATTCATAAACAAACTCATAATACATAATAACATTGTTCTACCGAGTAATATAGAACTTGATCTAGAACGGGGATCTTGGGGATGTTTTATTAAGGTTGATGGAGGTCTAGGGAGAAAACAAAAACAAATAATAATACATGAGTAAATAAATGGGCCAATAAATACCCCCCCCCCCCCCCTTAAAGGTGGGGGCTCATGGGTTTAGGTAAACATGGAAAAATAATCGCCAACCTGCATATAATTATATTGTAAAATGCAATGTCGCTGAAATAATTATTAACCAATGGTATAAAGGATTTTGCGGATCGTCTATACCGGGCCTGTGACTTCATAGCGACGTCACAAAGTATCCTTATCCTAGACTGGATGGTGGATTAATACTCTTGTGACGTCATAGGCCCGGTATAGACAAGCCACAAAATCCTTTATACCATTGTTAATAATTGTTTCAGTGACATTGCATTTTTCAATATAATTATGTACAGCTTGGCGATTATCATTCCATGTTTATCTCAACCCATGAGCCCCACCTTTAATATTATAGAGGAGTCAGTGCGTTCTCCGGTTATTTCTCACTTGCTGGTATTCCTGCATTTATACGAGGGTCGATATATTTGGAGATGTATGCAATTCATACGTCAAGTCAATATGTAGATATCAATACATACATGGATAGAGAAAATACACACACACACACACATACACAAACACACACACACAATACCTGCCTACCTTCCCTCCCCAACCCCCCCTGAATCCGTGGATGAGTAGCAAGTTTCAAACCGCTTACAAAATCTTAAAACCAAGCGGTAAGTCACACCACAGGATATCTATATATCTATCTATTGCCGGACGCCTTACTCCCCTTAATGAGGGTGGCCATACACAGAAGACCCCCAAGCGGACCTATCCCCTGTAAGAGGGACAACCTATGTCAGTTTAATGAAGGACTTACAAGATGGAACACTCAATTTAGGACCCGTCCAACCCCGAGGCCCTTTATGTATTTTATTAGCACTATTTTTCTACAGTGGTATTCGGCTAGCCGCTAGACCATCCACTAACCTGCCTTACCCTTAGGTAAGCAGTACGGATTTGTATCAGGTTTACTCCCCTAGACAGGTTGCCGACCAATGCTGAGGAGTCTCATCCACCCGGATTTTTATAAGGTTGTCTCCCCTAGATGGGTTGCCGACTAAGGCTAACGAGTCCCATCTCAGATATACCAGCAAGAATTTACAAGGAATTTGCATGTGAAAATGCCAAGCCTCTAACCTCCATCATAAATGCATCGCTCGCGCAAAGTAAGTGCCCAGCTCAGTGGAAAATATTTTATGTCACTCCACTACCAAAAACCACAAACCCAGAAACCCTTGACAATTTGCGCTCAATTGCCATAACTCCAATCCCCAGTCTAACCTGTGAAAGCTTCGTATTTGACTGGTCCTACGATGACATAGCAACATCCATTGACCCACAACAATTCGGTAATGTGCCTCCACAACTCATAGTCTGGTCAGTTTGCTAGACTTCATTAACAGCAATCTGGAAAAAAAAACTTAAGTTGCCTTAACTTTTCTAGATTTCAGTAAGTCCTTTGATCTAGTCATTATAATACAAAAAAAAGCAATGGAGCTCGGATTACGACCCTCCCTCGTTTCATGGCTGGCAAACTTCCTCAGCGATCGCAAACAATCCGTGCGGTTAAACGGCACAGTATCCTCCCCACTCCCTCTGACCTGTGGGGTCTCACAAGATACCAAAATGGGGCCCCTTTTGCTACCTCATGCTGATCAACGATGCAATGCGAGACACAGATGCACGCTGGAAGTACGTGGGTTACTCGACAATCGCAGTGAGCATAGACAACAGTCACAACACTTCACCTGACTTCAGCGTACTTCAGGAACTTGTCAACCAACTTCAGACCTGGACTTCAGCCAACGACGTCACCATAAAGTGCCAAAACAGTAGTGATGCACATCAGCGTGGGTTCAGACATCATCGACCCCCTCTCATCACCCTCGGATCCAGCGCTCTACAGGTAGTGAACACTTTCAAACTAGTAGGTGTCATCACAGACGACAATCTATATTGGAAACCCCACGTCGGTAGTGTAGTCAAAACTTGTGGCTATAAACTCTACCTCCTTCGCCATCTCAAGTCGCTAGGCGCTCCCTCACCCGACCTCTCATACGTGTACAAGTTGTTCATTTTGCTCAAACTCACTTATGCCTGCCCGGCATGGACCTCAGATGATCACTAACAGCAACACAGAAAGAACAACTCGAAAAAGTGCAGGAAAGGACTTGCAGGATCATTTTAGGACTCTCATACACACACTACCCCGAAGTGCTACGGTTCCTGGGGTTAGAAACCCTATCGAGCCGATGCCGATACCTCACTCTGAAATTCGGTCAAAAGCTGGTCACCAACCCACGTCACCGCAACAACCTCCCCCAGCCACCCTCTCCCAAGAGAGCTACCAGGCATCACAACACCATCACCCCTATACGTGCAAGGACATCCAAGATATCAAGCAAGCCCCATCCCCTAAATCGTGAACCTAATCAACCAACAGTAAGACTAGTCATAAACAATCACTGGTGTGCGACTAACCATATATCGTGTTCAGTGTAAAACCCACCAACACAGTGGGAAAGCAGTGTCACACAAGCTCTTTTTTTCCGTCAACTTTTACTGGCTAAACTTTACTTTACTTGAATAAACCATTGGTAAAGTTTCCACTCCTAACGCAAATTAGCCTTAAAACATTTCAGGTTAGATATATATAAATGAGTAAACAATAAAAATCAATAATATATAATTAATACATTATATAATAAATAATTGAATAAATATACTTGCTCCCGAAAACTGCCGGAACACGCGCTCGTGTAAACACCAGCTTTCTAAAATACAGTGAACCGACTAGAAAAAACACTCTAGACAAACAGTAATCAAAGTCATACGATATGTGTCATCTCTATCCTAGATTAACTAGATTATCCTAGATCAACTCACAAGCTTTCAGAGAAAACTTTTAAAACGTACCACTATCATCTCGACTTATAAATCATCGGCAAACGAAGTACATAATATCTAACTGATCAAAGTTTAATACCAGTAGCTCTTGTGCAATCTCTTACTTTGGTCCATATTGCAAGTTAATATAAGTTAGAGTTAAGCAACAAACTGTTCCTTCGTACATTTTCAGCCAATGTCTGCAACTATCAATAAACCGTTTATTATTTGTTTTTTATTTTATTACATACACACCCACACCCACACCCACACCCACACCCACATGTGAAGAGTTGAAATGAATATAGATATATGAAAAATATAGAGAGACAGTCAAACACCCAAGGCAAAATAGAGAGGCGGATGGACTTCATCAGGCCACAGCCATCCGCCGTAATCGGTTTTCTGTTATGACTGTGACAAACCGGCTATCTCTATAATACCTGGTGTAGAGTGTTTGCCCTAAAAGAAAAAGTAGTATAGTACTAATGAAATAGTCAAAATCAGGGGGTTGATAAATTTGGGAAGTCAATTTTGTAGTCAGAAGTAGAGTAGACAAAATCAGTTAGTTTAAATTGGGGAAGTCACATTTTGTTGTCGGATATCGAAGAAGAAATCCATTAACTACGTCAAAAAGTACTGAAACATATTTAGCATGAGATAAAGTGAGGTTGAGCTCTGGGAGGCAGGGGACGCTCAACTCTCACTCACTCACTCACTCACTCACTCACTCACTCACTCACTCACTCACTCACTCACTCACTCACTCACTCACTCACTCACTCACTCACTCACTCACTCACTCACTCACTCACTCACTCACTCACTCACTCACTCACTCACTCACTCACTCACTCACTCACTCACTCACTCACTCACTCACTCACTCACTCACTCACTCACTCACTCACTCACTCACTCACTCACTCACTCACTCACTCACTCACTCACTCACTCACTCACTCACTCACTCACTCACTCACTCACTCACTCACTCACTCACTCACTCACTCACTCACTCACTCACTCACTCACTCACTCACTCACTCACTCACTCACTCACTCACTCACTCACTCACACACACATGCACACACACACATGCACACACACACACCACACACACACACACACACACACACACACACACACACACACACACACACACACACACACACACACACACACACACACACACACACACACACACACACACACCCCACACACCCCACACACCCCACACACACACACACACACACACACACACCACACATACACACACACACACACACACACACACACACACACACACACACACACACACACACACACACACACACACACACACACACACACACACACACACACACACACACACACACACACACACACACACACACACACACACACACACACACACACACACACACACACACACACACACACACACACACACACACACACACACACACACACACACACACACACACACACACACACACACACACACACACACACACACACACACACGTTTTACTCCATTTATATGCCCATCATATAAACCTACATGAATGCATACGTAATGCATGCTATTAACACAATATAAACCATTTATATGCCCATCATATAAACCTACATGAATGCATACGTAATGCATGCTATTAACACAATGTAAACCATTTATATGCCCATCATATAAACCTACATGAATGCATACGTAATGCATGCTATTAACACAATGTAAACCATTTATATGCCCATCATATAAACCTACATGAATGCATACGTAATGCATGCTATTAACACAATGTAAACCATTTATATGCCCATCATATAAACCTACATGAATGCATACGTAATGAATGCTATTAACACAATGTAAACCATTTATATGCCCATCATATAAACCTACATGAATGCATACGTAATGAATGCTATTAACACAATGTAAACCATTTATATGCCCATCATATAAACCTACATGAATGCATACGTAATGAATGCTATTAACACAATGTAAACCATTTCATAATTGCATAAACTAAACCAACCAACCCTCTAATAGACGCACATAAATATTGACACATCCATAAACCCCCTCACAAAATGTAAGGGGGTACTAGGGTAGTGGTTATATGTAAGGGGGTACTAGGGTAGTGGTTATATGTAAGGGGGTACTAGGGTAGTGGTTATATGTAAGGGGGTACTAGGGTAGTGGTTATATGTAAGGGGGTACTAGGGTAGTGGTTATATGTAAGGGGGTACTAGGGTAGTGGTTATATGTAAGGGGGTACTAGGGTAGTGGTTATATGTATGGGGGGTATTAGGGTAGTGGTTATATGTAAGGGGGTACTAGGGTAGTGGTTATATGTAAGGGGGTACTAGGGTAGTGGTTATATGTAAGGGGGTACTAGGGTAGTGGTTATATGTAAGGGGGTACTAGGGTAGTGGTTATATGTAAGGGGGTACTAGGGTAGTGGTTATATGTAAGGGGGTACTAGGGTAGTGGTTATATGTAAGGGGGTACTAGGGTAGTGGTTATATGTAAGGGGGTACTAGGGTAGTGGTTATATGTAAGGGGGTACTAGGGTAGTGGTTATATGTAAGGGGGTACTAGGGTAGTGGTTATATGTAAGGGGGTACTAGGGTAGTGGTTATATGTAAGGGGGGTACTAGGGTAGTGGTTATATGTAAGGGGGTACTAGGGTAGTGGTTATATGTAAGGGGGTACTAGGGTAGTGGTTATATGTAAGGGGGTACTAGGGTAGTGGTTATATGTAAGGGGGTACTAGGGTAGTGGTTATATGTAAGGGGGGTGCTAGGGGAGTGGTTATATGTTAGGGGGTACTAGGGTAGTGGTTATATGTAAGGGGGGTACTAGGGTAGTGGTTATATGTAAGGGGGTACTAGGGTAGTGGTTATATGTAAGGGGGTACTAGGGTAGTGGTTATATGTAAGGGGGTACTAGGGTAGTGGTTATATGTAAGGGGGTACTAGGGTAGTGGTTATATGTAAGGGGGTACTAGGGTAGTGGTTATATGTAAGGGGGTACTAGGGTAGTGGTTTTATGTAAGGGGTACTAGGGTAGTGGTACTAGGGTAGTGGTTATATGTAAGGGGGTACTAGGGTAGTGGTTATATGTAAGGGGGTACTAGGGTAGTGGTTATATGTAAGGGGGTACTAGGGTAGTGGTTATATGTAAGGGGATACTAGGGTAGTGGTTATATGTAAGGGGGTACTAGGGAAGTGGTAATATGTAAGGGGGTACTAGGGTATCTAGGGTAGTGGTATATGTAAGGGGGTACTAGGGTAATGGTTATATGTAAGGGGGTACTAGGGTAGTGGTTATATGTAAGGGGGGTACTAGGGTAGTGGTTATATGTGAGGGGGTACTAGGGTAGTGGTTATATGTAAGGGGATACTAGGGTAGTGGTTATATGTAAGGGGGTACTAGGGTAGTGGTTATATGTAAGGGGGTACTAGGGTAGTGGTTATATGGAAGAGGGAACAAAGGTAGTGGTAATATGTAAGGGGGTACTAGGGTAGTGGTTATATGTAAGGGGGTACTAGGGTAGTGGTTATATGTAAGGGGGGGGTACTAGGGTAGTGGTTATATGTAAGGGGGTACTAGGGTAGTGGTTTGATGTAAGGGTGTGCTAGGGTAGTGGTTATATGTAAGGGGGTACTAGGGTAGTGGTTATATGTAAGGGGGTACTAGGGTAGTGGTTATATGTAAGGGGGTACTAGGGTAGTGGTTATATGTAAGGGGGTACTAGGGTAGTGGTTATATGTAAGGGGGTACTAGGGTAGTGTTATATGTAAGGGGGTACTAGGGTAGTGCTCATATGTAAGGGGGGTACTAGGGTAGTGGTTATATGTAAGGGGGTACTAGGGTAGTGGTTATATGTAAGGGGGTACTAGGGTAGTGGTTATATGTAAGGGGGTACTAGGGTAGTGGTTATATGTAAGGGGGTACTAGGGTAGTGGTTATATGTAAGGGGGTACTAGGGTAGTGGTTATATGTAAGGGGGTACTAGGGTAGTGGTTATATGTAAGGGGGTACTAGGGTAGTGGTTATATGTAAGGGGGTACTAGGGTAGTGGTTATATGTAAGGGGATACTAGGGTAGTGGTTATATGTAAGGGGGTACTAGGGTAGTGGTTATATTCAAGGGGGTACTAGGGTAGTAGTTATATGTAAGGGGGTACTAGGGTAGTGGTTATATGTAAGGGGTTACTAGGGTAGTAGGTATATGTAAGGGGGTACTAGGGTAGTGGTTATATGTAAGGGGGTACTAGGGTAGTGGTTATATTCAAGGGGGTACTAGGGTAGTAGTTATATGTAAGGGGGTACTAGGGTAGTGGTTATATGTAAGGGGGTACTAGGGTAGTGGTTATATGTAAGGGGGGTACTAGGGTAGTAGGTATATGTAAGGGGGTACTAGGGTAGTGGTTATATGTAAGGGGGTACTAGGGTAGTGGTTATATGTAAGGGGCTACTAGGGTAGTGGTTATATGTAAGGGGGTACTAGGGTAGTGGTTATATGTAAGGGGGTACTAGGGTAGTAGTTATTGTAAGGGTGTACTAGGGTAGTGGTTATATGTAAGGGGGGTACTAGGGTAGTGGTTATATGTAAGGGGATACTAGGGTAGTGGTATATGTAAGGGGGTACTAGGGTAGTGGTATATGTAAGGGGGTACTAGGGTAGTGGTTATATGTAAGGGGGTACTAGGGTAGTGGTTATATGTAAGGGGGTACTAGGGTAGTGGTTATATGTAAGGGGTACTAGGGTAGTGGTTATATGTAAGGGGGTACTAGGGTAGTGGTTATATGTAAGGGGGTACTAGGGTAGTGGTTATATGTAAGGGGGTACTAGGGTAGTGGTTATATGTAAGGGGGTAGTAGGGTAGTGGTTATATGTGGGGGGGTACTAGGGTAGTGGTTATATGTAAGGGGGTACTAGGGTAGTGGTTATATGTAAGGGGGTACTAGGGTAGTGGTTATATGTAAGGGGGGTACTAGGGTAGTGGTTATATGTAAGGGGTACTAGGGTAGTGGTTATATGTAAGGGGGTACTAGGGTAGTGGTATATGTAAGGGGGTACTAGGGTAGTGGTTATATGTAAGGGGGTACTAGGGTAGTGGTTATATGTAAGGGGGTACTAGGGTAGTGGTTATATGTAAGGGGGTACTAGGGTAGTGGTTATATGTAAGGGGGTACTAGGGTAGTGGTTATAGGGGGTACTAGGGTAGTGGTTATATGTAAGGGGGTACTAGGGTAGTGGTTATATGTAAGGGGGTACTAGGGTAGTGGTTATATGTAAGGGGGTACTAGGGTAGTGGTTATATGTAAGGGGGTACTAGGGTAGTGGTTATATGTAAGGGGGTACTAGGGTAGTGGTTGTATGTAAGGTTATGCTAGGGTAGTGGTTATATGTAAGGGGGTACTAGGGTAGTGGTTATATGTAAGGGGGTACTAGGGTAGTGGTTATATGTAAGGGGGTACTAGGGTAGTGGTTATATGTAAGGGGGTACTAGGGTAGTGGTTATAGATAGGGGGGTACTAGGGTAGTGGTTATATGTAAGGGGGGTACTAGGGTAGTGGTTATATGTGGGGGGTTAGTAGGGTAGTGGTTATATGTAAGGGGGTACTAGGGTAGTGGTTATATGTAAGGGGGTACTAGGGTAGTGGTTATATGTAAGGGGGTACTAGGGTAGTGGTTATATGTAAGGGGGTACTAGGGTAGTGGTTATATGTAAGGGGGTACTAGGGTAGTGGTTATATGTAAGGGGGTACTAGGGTAGTGGTTATATGTAAGGGGGTACTAGGGTAGTGGTTATATGTAAGGGGGTACTAGGGTAGTGGTTATATGTAAGGGGGTACTAGGGTAGTGGTTATATGTAAGGGGGTACTAGGGTAGTGGTTATATGTAAGGGGGGTACTAGGGTAGTGGTTATATGTAAGGGGGTACTAGGGTAGTGGTTATATGTAAGGGGGTACTAGGGTAGTGGTTATATGTAAGGGGGTACTAGGGTAGTGGTTATATGTAAGGGGGTACTAGGGTAGTGGTTATATGTAAGGGGGTACTAGGGTAGTGGTTATATGTAAGGGGGTACTAGGGTAGTGGTTATATGTAAGGGGGTACTAGGGTAGTGGTTATATGTAAGGGGGTACTAGGGTAGTGGTTATATGTAAGGGGGTACTAGGGTAGTGGTTATATGTAAGGGGGTACTAGGGTAGTGGTTATGTAAGGGGGTACTAGGGTAGTGGTTATATATAAGGGGGTTACTAGGGTAGTGGTTATATGTAAGGGGGTACTAGGGTAGTGGTTATATGTAAGGGGGTACTAGGGTAGTGGTTATATGTAAGGGGGTACTAGGGTAGTGGTTATATGTAAGGGGGTACTAGGGTAGTGGTTATATGTAAGGGGGTACTAGGGTAGTGGTTATATGTAAGGGGGTACTAGGGTAGTGGTTATATTCAAGGGGGTACTAGGGTAGTAGTTATATGTAAGGGGGTACTAGGGTAGTGGTTATATGTAAGGGGTTACTAGGGTAGTGGTATATATGTAAGGGGGTACTAGGGTAGTGGTTATATGTAAGGGGGTACTAGGGTAGTGGTTATATTCAAGGGGGGTACTAGGGTAGTAGTTATATGTAAGGGGGTACTAGGGTAGTGGTTATATGTAAGGGGGTACTAGGGTAGTGGTTATATGTAAGGGGGTACTAGGGTAGTAGGTATATGTAAGGGGGTACTAGGGTAGTGGTTATATGTAAGGGGGTACTAGGGTAGTGGTTATATGTAAGGGGGTACTAGGGTAGTGGTTATATGTAAGGGGGTACTAGGGTAGTGGTTATATGTAAGGGGGTACTAGGGTAGTAGTTATATGTAAGGGGGTACTAGGGTAGTAGTGGTTATATGTAAGGGGGTACTAGGGTAGTGGTTATATGTAAGGGGTACTAGGGTGGTGGTTTTATGTAAGGGATGTACTAGGGTAGTGGTTATATGTAAGGGGGTACTAGGGTACGGTTTATATGTAAGGGGTTTCTAGGGTAGTGGTTATATGTAAGGGGGTACTAGGGTAGTGTTATATGGATGGGGATAATAGGGTTGTGGTTATATGTTAGTGGGAACTAGGGTAGTGGTTATATGTAAGGGGGTACTAGGGTAGTGGTTATATGTAAGGGGGTACTAGGGTAGTGGTTATATGTAAGGGGGTACTAGGGTAGTAGTTATATGTAAGGGGGTACTAGGGTAGTGGTTATATGTAAGGGGGTACTAGGGTAGTGGTTATATGTAAGGGGGTACTAGGGTAGTGGTTATATGTAAGGGGGTACTAGGGTAGTAGTTATATGTAAGGGGGTACTAGGGTAGTGGTTATATGTAAGGGGGTACTAGGGTAGTGGTTATATGTAAGGGGGTACTAGGGTAGTGGTTATATGTAAGGGGGTACTAGGGTAGTGGTTATATGTAAGGGGGTACTAGGGTAGTAGTTATATGTAAGGGGGTACTAGGGTAGTGGTTATATGTAAGGGGGTACTAGGGTAGTGGTTATATGTAAGGGGGGTACTAGGGTAGTGGTTATTGTAAGGGAATACTAGGGTTGTGGCTATATGTAAGGGGGTACTAGGGTAGTGGTTATATGTAAGGGGATACTAGGGTAGTGGTTATATGTAAGGGGGTACTAGGGTAGTGGTTATATGTAAGGGGGTACTAGGGTAGTGGTTTATATGTAAGGGGGTACTAGGGTAGTAGTTATATGTAAGGGGGGTACTAGGGTAGTGGTTATATGTAAGGGGGGTACTAGGGTAGTGTTTATATGTAAGGGGGTACTAGGGTAGTAGGTATATGTAAGGGGGGTACTAGGGTAGTGGTTATATGTAAGGGGGTACTAGGGTAGTGGTTATATGTAAGGGGGGTACTAGGGTAGTGGTTATATGTAAGGGGGTACTAGGGTAGTGGTTATATGTAAGGGGGGGTACTAGGGTAGTGGTTATATGTAAGGGGGTACTAGGGTAGTGGTTATATGTAAGGGGGTACTAGGGTAGTGGTTATATGTAAGGGGGGTACTAGGGTAGTGGTTATATGTAAGGGGGTACTAGGGTAGTGGTTATATGTAAGGGGGTACTAGGGTAGTGGTTATATGTAAGGGGGTACTAGGGTAGTGGTTATATGTAAGGGGGTACTAGGGTAGTAGTTATATGTAAGGGGGGTACTAGGGTAGTGGTTATATGTAAGGGGGTACTAGGGTAGTGGTTATATGTAAGGGGGTACTAGGGTAGTGGTTATATGTAAGGGGGTACTAGGGTAGTGGTTATATGTAAGGGGGTACTAGGGTAGTGGTTATATGTAAGGGGGTACTATGGTAGTGTTTATATGTAGGGGGGTACTAGGGTAGTGGTTATATGTAAGGGGGTACTAGGGTAGTGGTTATATGTAAGGGGGTACTAGGGTAGTGGTTATATGTAAGGGGGTACTAGGGTAGTGGTTATATGTAAGGGGGTACTAGGGTAGTGGTTATATGTAAGGGGGTACTAGGGTAGTGGTTATATGTAAGGGGGGTACTAGGGTAGTGGTTATATGTAAGGGGGTACTAGGGTAGTGGTTATATGTAAGGGGGTACTAGGGTAGTGGTTATATGTAAGGGGGTACTAGGGTAGTGGTTATATGTAAGGGGGTACTAGGGTAGTGGTTATATTTTAGTATATTTTTTAAATAATATATTTATGATTTTAGTTTCCTTGCTAGACCTTCACCAAGCTTAAAAACACACTCTAGACCTCTTTCAAGATAAATTTGTAATTTGTTCGGTAGAAAAACGTCCCGGCCAAAGGCCAATTCCTCCTAAAATTACAGGCTCGCTATCGCTCGCCAGGAAAAATCGACAGCTAAATGGCACGAAAGGTCTTAATATTGAAAACAAAATGGGGCACAAATTCTTAAAATCGCCGAACTAATGAGCCGAACTTCTTAAAATCTCAGAACAAATGGGGTTAAACACGAGGGAGAAGGGGGTCCAAAAAACAATCAGCTCCCCCTTAAAGCGGTGTAATATCTTTGTGGGCTAGTAAATAAGTCTACTGTAGGTGGTTAACCAAGTGTGATTTATCAGTACTGACATCCCTCCCATGTAGAGCCCAGGTTACATTATAGATAGATAGATAGATAATTAGAGAGATAGAGAGATAGAGAGATAGATAGGTAGGTAGATAGATAGATAGATATAGATAAATAAAGTAATAGACAGATACAGATATATCGATAGATAGATAGATAGACATAACATAATAAACTTAGAGAGATAGATGGATAAATAGAGAGATAGAAAGATAGATAGGTAGATAGATGGATAGATATAAATAACATAATAGACTGTCTCTTTAGAGGGAGGATATTATATTATATTTATGGGGATGAAAAAAAAATACCGTGTAATAATTGTTTTTATAAATATATATTATAATCTACCCTTAATAATATATATTATAATCTACCCTTAATAATATATATTATAATCTACCCTTAATATATATATTATAATCTACCCTTAATAATATATATTATAATCTACCCTTAATAATATATATTATAATCTACCCTTAATAATATATATTATAATCTACCCTTAATAATATATATTATAATCTACCCTTAATAATATATATTATAATCTACCCTTAATAATATATATTATAATCTACCCTTAATAATATATATTATAATCTACCCATAATAGTTAACCCTCGTATAAGGTGCTATATTAGCTCGTAACGGTTGTATTTAATGATAGCTTGTTTAAACAAGAGGTAGAAATTAGAAAATTGTTAAACTATTATTTCCTCTGTCTCTCTCACTCTCACTTTCTCTCTTTCGCTCTCTCTCTCAAACACACTTACACACTCGCACTCTCACTTTCCTGCTCTCTCTCACTTTTTCGCTCGCTCTCGCTCTCTCTCTCTCACTTTTTACCTCTTTCCTCTTTCACACACTCACTTTTTCCAGAGTAACACACTCCCACTCACTATCACTCTCTCATTTTCTCTCTCCCCTCTGCCATTGTCCTTGCGGTGAGATTGTCTTCATATTTTCTTAACGTTACATTGTAAAACAATGGCAGGGGAGGATTGGAAAGGTTGGAGGAGGAGGAGGAGGAGGAGAGAGGAAGGAGGATGGGGAGGTAGACGAAGGAGTAAAAGGAAATCAAGCAACAACAGATATAGCGACCCCTCTAGGCTGCTTATCCTCCAAAACACTGATGATCAAATATCCAAACAGTGGTTTAGGGTGGGTAAGGGAAAATTGGAAAAGGGACTCCTGCCCTGGAACTAATGTCCATGGCAGGATTAAGAGATGTTAATAGGAGACAGTTGGGTTAGTACCATAGCCTAACACAGTTATAGGAGACAGTTGGGTTAGTACCATAGCCTAACACAGTTATAGGAGACAGTTGGGTTAGTACCATAGCCTAACACAGTTATAGGAGACAGTTGGGTTAGTACCATAGCCTAACACAGTTATAGGAGACAGTTGGTTAGTACCATAGCCTAACACAGTTATAGGTGACAGTTGGGATAGAAACATAGCCTAACACAGTTAATAGAGACAGATAGGTTAGTACCATAGCCTAACACAGTTATAGGAGACAGTTGGGTTAGTACCATAGCCTAACACAGTTATAGGAGACAGTTGGGTTAGTACCATAGCCTAACACAGATAGGAGACAGTTGGGTTAGTACCATAGCCTAACACAGTTATAGGAGACAGTTGGGTTAGTACCATAGCCTAACACAGTTATAGGAGACAGTTGGGTTAGTACCATAGCCTAACACAGTTATAGGAGACAGTTGGGTTAGTACCATAGCCTAACACAGTTATAGGAGACAGTTGGGTTAGTACCATAGCCTAACACAGTTATAGGAGACAGTTGGGTTAGTACCATAGCCTAACACAGTTATAGGAGACAGTTGGGGTAGTACCATAGCCTAACACAGTTATAGGAGACAGTTGGGTTAGTACCATAGCCTAACACAGTTATAGGAGACAGTTGGGTTAGTACCATAGCCTAACACAGTTATAGGAGACAGTTGGGTTAGTACCATAGCCTAACACAGTTATAGGAGACAGTTGGGTTAGTACCATAGCCTAACACAGTTATAGGAGACAGTTGGGTTAGTACCATAGCCTAACACAGTTATAGGAGACAGTTGGGTTAGTACCATAGCCTAACACAGTTATAGGAGACATTTGGGTTAGTACCATAGCCTAACACAGTTATAGGAGACAGTTGGGTTAGTACCATAGCCTAACACAGTTATAGGAGACAGTTGGGTTAGTACCATAGCCTAACACAGTTATAGGAGACAGTTGGGTTAGTACCATAGCCTAACACAGTTATAGGAGACAGTTGGGTTAGTACCATAGCCTAACACAGTATAGGAGACAGTTGGGTTAGTACCAAAGCCTAACACAGTTATAGGAGACAGTTGGGTAAGAACCATAGCCTAACACAGTATAGGAGACAGTTGGGTTAGTACCATAGCCTAACACAGTTATAGGAGACAGTGGGTTAGTACCATAGCCTAACACAGTTATAGGAGACAGTTGGGTTAGTACCATAGCCTAACACAGTTATAGGAGACAGTTGGGTTAGTACCATAGCCTAACACAGTTATAGGAGACAGTTGGGTTTACCATAGCCTAACACAGTTATAGGAGACAGTTGGGTTAGTACCATAGCCTAACACAGTTATAGGAGACAGTTGGGTTAGTACCATAGCCTAACACAGTTATAGGGACAGTTGGGTTAGTACCATAGCCTAACACAGTTATAGGAGACAGTTGGGTTAGTACCATAGCCGAACACAGTTATAGGAGACAGTTGGGTTAGTACCATAGCCTAACACAGTTATAGGAGACAGTTGGGTTAGTACCATAGCCTAAACAGTATATAGGAGACAGTTGGGGTTAGTACCATAGCCTAACACAGTTATAGGAGACAGTTGGGTTAGTACCATAGCCTAACACAGTTATAGGAGACAGTTGGGTAGTACCATAGCCTAACACAGTTATAGGAGGACAGTTTGGGTTAGTACCATAGCCTAAACACAGTATATAGGAGACAGTTGGTTAGTACCATAGCCTAACACAGTTATAGGAGACAGTTGGGTTAGTACCATAGCCTAACACAGTTATAGGAGGACAGTTGGGTTAGTACCCATAGCCTAACACAGTTATAGGAGACAGTTGGGTTAGTACCATAGCCTAACCAGTTATAGGAGACAGTTGGGTTAGTTACCATAGCCTAACACAGTTATAGGAGGCCGTTGGGCTTAGTACCATAGCCTAACACAGTTATAGGAGACAGTTGGGTTAGTACATAGCCTAACACAGTTATAGGAGGACCAGTTGGGTTAGTACCATAGCCTAACACAGTTATAGGAGACAGTTGGGTTAGTCACCATAGCCTAACACAGTTATAGGAGACAGTTGGGTTAGTACCATAGCCTAACACCGTTATAGGAGACAGTTGGGTTAGTACCATAGCCTAACACTGTTATAGGAGACAGTTTGGGTTAGTACCATAGCCTAACACAGTTATAGGAGACAGTTGGGTTAGTACCATAGCCTAACACAGTTATAGGAGACAGTTGGGTTAGTACCATAGCCTAACACAGTTATAGGAGACAGTTGGGTTAGTACCATAGCCTAACACAGTTCTAGGAGACAGTGGGGTAGTACCATAGCCTAACACAGTTATTAGGAGACAGTTGGGTTAGTACCATAGCTAACACAGTTATAGGAGACAGATGGGTTAGTACCATAGCCTAACACAGTTATAGGAGACCAGTTGGGTTAGTACCATAGCCTAACACAGTTATAGGAGACAGTTGGGTTAGTACCATAGCCTAACACAGTGATAGGAGACAGTTGGGTTAGTACCATAGCCTAACACAGTTTAGGAGGACAGTTGGGTTAGTACCATAGCCTAACACAGTTATAGGAGACAGTTGGGTTAGTACCATAGCCTAACACAGTTATAGGAGACAGTTGGGTTAGTACCATAGCCTAACACAGTTATAGGAGACAGTGGGTTAGTACCATAGCCTAACACAGTTATAGGAGACAGTTGGGTTAGTACCATAGCCTAACACAGTTATAGGAGACAGTTGGGTTAGTACCATAGCCTAACACAGTTATAGGAGACAGTTGGGTTAGTACCATAGCCTAACACAGTTATAGGAGACAGTTGGGTTAGTACCATAGCCTAACACAGTTATAGGAGACAGGTGGGTTAGTACCATACCCTAACACAGTTATAGGAGACAGTTGGGTTAGTACCATAGCCTAACACAGTTATAGGAGACAGTTGGGTTAGTACCATAGCCTAACACAGTTATAAGTGATCTTTGTGTATCTGGGAAAAAGAGAGTAACATTTTAGTATACAATTTATTAATGCAATAATCCTTGATGAATCTGAGGGAAAACAAATAAAGTTATTAATTTACAAAAGCATTCAGTCGCGGGTTTGAGGCAAGATGTTTGTCTAGGCGCAGTTTAAAAGAATCAACGGTGCTGCAGTCTATGACATATCGGGGAAGCACATTCCAAAAGTTGACAACTCGATTGAAGAAGACATTCTTAGACGCGCATGAGTTAAAATATTTATCAATAATTTTGCAGCCGTTTCCCCGCGTGTAATTAGAGTGGTCGATAGTGAAGTACTTAACCCGACCTGCATGGGTAGATGTACTTGTGGTAGTGACTAGTGAAATTGAAATTCTAATACAAAAAATATATAGACAGGATATACAACACATACATAATACATGCATTCATAGGTACACACATACCGGTA
>CM064501.1:5059616-5062116 GCA_032716605.1 Paralithodes platypus
CGCTCACACCGAATATCAACACCTTATGCATTGCACCACGAAGGCAGTTAAAGAATGGTGGACACTGCCTACGATTTATTATGCAACTTCGAATCCTGCATATAAATCTAAACATGTACACACATCCCAACTGCAAATCACGTAGGCTATGCATATGTGAATGGAAAGAGCTATTAATGGGGCCTTAACCACTAGGGAAGGCCTCTCGATAAATCACTCCTGAACCAATATCAATTATTATGTTCTATCCAACAACCAACTCTACTCCTAAAATCGATTAATGAAATATTACAAATACTTATTAGAAGAGTAAATAGTATTTTGCACACTCTGGAATGAGTGTAGTTTACTACAAAATCTTCCTCTTTGGCCATCTTCAGTGGCCTCGGCGAGAGCTGCTCCCCCCCGAGTATGTTTGCTGCCAGTGTTTGATGCAGCAGGCTATTCGAGGAGGCAACTCTCACCCCCACGAAGCATGGCTGATCAAGCACCGACTGGAGATGATTTTCCAAGGCTTTCTTGGAGACTTCCGTCGGCACGTCCATCAGGTTTCTCACGTTTTCTGGCATTTTGTTGAAGAGGCTCGGACCCCTGTTTGTCAACCAGGAGTCCCTTAGTGTACCCAGAGCTCCCCTACACTTTTGGAGTGGGATGTTACATTTTTTACCCCCCCTGTCGCTCCAGTTCCATGATATTGTGGTGTGAAGGTTTGGCACTAGACCCTCGATAACTTTCCATGTGTAAATTATCAAGTATCTCTCTCTTCTTTGCTCCAGTGAATATAAGTTAAGAGCCTTCAGCCGATCCCAGTAGTGAAGATGTTTTACCTAGCTGATGTGGGACGTGAAGCTTCTTGAACACTCTCTATTTCGTATATTTCCAAGGTTTGTGTGGAGATGTTAGCACACTGCAATACTCCAGTCGTGGGATCACCAACGATTTGAATTTTTTTTTTTAATATTAGTTTAACCAGACCACTGAGCTCCATAAAAGAACTCTCACAGGGCTGGCCCGAAGGATTCGATCAAGATATATAACTAAACAAGTCAAGATAGAAAGGGAAGGGCAGTAGGGGAACAAATCGAGGAAGGCGAAGACACGCAGATATTTCTCGCCAATTCACCAGTTCAGCCGGACCACATGAGCTCCACATCAGAGCTCTTATAGGCAGGGCCGAAGGATGAAGCAAGAACTGCTACACCGCAACACCAACCAAGAAGTGATCAGGGCGAAGAATGAGAGATCAGGTCGAAGGTAGAAAAAATCACATCGAGAAGCAAAAAATGCATTACCGAAGGGAATCAAGTCAGTCCAGCCACAACATCAACCGAAGAGACAAATCAGGTCAGGAGTCTGCTACCTAGCCAGGCCAGGGAGACATGAGATATAGGTTGCCTGAGGACAACCGAATGGGACAGAATAAGAATAGAAGGGGAAAAACATAGAAAGAGAAATGGGAAAACTACTCAAAATTAGTCAAGCTGACGACGAAAGCTCGAGGGGAGATAGTAAGAGAAATGACCACAACCATCCCCCATCAAGCCCCAGTCGCCAGCCCCGAAGCCCCCCAACCGCGCCAAGGAGAGTAGTAACAGGGGAGGACCAACGATTTGAAAAGCGTTATCATTGGCCGTTCTTCTCGTGTCTTGAAAGTGCGCAGTATCCAACCTACAAGTTTCCTCACCGCTATTGACTTGGCCTGAATATGTTCTTTGAAAGACATGTTTTCTGACATTATTACCCCAAGATCTTTAACCTCTGATTTTCATGGGATTGGCATGATTGGCCTGAGTGACTCTAGTAAGTAGGTTGTTTTAAATTTCTTTAACCCTTGTCTGGCGGGGGTGGACTTAAGTCGGTCTAGAGAACCATGGACTATGTGGCGGGGACCGACTTAAGGCGGTGTGCAATTTTGAGCATGATTTGGCTCTGAGAGAGAGACGAGCGGTGGGAGGAGCGTAGGTCGGCTCTGACCGGTCGGCACGGCTCCCGCGCCAGCACTGGCCCACCTCCACACACATCCATACTCACTGCATCGCTACACAGGGAATTATGTAAGGAAATTACCGTATTTTAGGGATTTTCCCTTCGTCTTGCACGATCGTTGCAAGAGAACGCGTGGTCGTAGAAGGATGGTTCTGGTGTCATTGAAAGCTCAATTATCGCCCTTTCAGGGATACATAATTGTATTACGCTCTGGCTCTTGTGTATGCATGAAAAAGAGCACGGAAACAAGGTCGTTTAGGGTAAAACCACCCACTTGGCGGGTAGTAGAAGTTACCGACCTAGCCGCTCGTGGAGTGTTAATCTCTTAATTTCCTCCATACCTTATCAACTGAAATTTCTCTTCATTAAATTGCATAATGTTATCTTTGGTCCACCAAATTACTGCGTTCATGTCTGCTTGCAAGATTTCTTTGTCTTCTATTGTGGTTATTCCTAGACTTAGTTTTGTGTCGTCTGCAAATGATGAGACACTGCTGTGTTGTACATTTGCATC
>CM064501.1:5069616-5107116 GCA_032716605.1 Paralithodes platypus
CATCCCATCCCTTCTCTTCCTTCCCCTACCCATCCCATCCCTTCCATACCCTACCCATCCCTTCCTTCCTTCCCCTACCCATCCCATCCCTTCTCTTCCTTCCCCTACCCATCCCTTCTCTTCCTTCCCCTACCCATCCTCCATCCCTTCCTTACCCTACCCATCCCTTCCCTCCTTCCTTCCTCTACCCATCCCATCCCTTCTCTTCCTTCCCCTACCCATCCCATCCCTTCCTTACCCTACCCTACCCCTCCCTTCCTTCCTTCCTTCCCCTACCCATCCCATCCCTTCCTTACCCTACCCATCCCATCCCTTCTCTTCCTTCCCCTACCCATCCCATCCCTTCCTTCTCCTACCCATCCCATCCTTTCCTTCCCGTACCCATCCCATCACATTCCTTCCTTCCCCTATCCATCCCATCTCATCACTTCCTTCCCCTACCCACTCCTTCCTTCCCCTACCCATCCCATCCCATCCTTCCCCTACCAACCCCATCCTATTGTTACGACCGGGACTCGTATAAAACAAGGGCTCTTAATCATTGGACTAGAAAGGCACACAGCCACAACGGTAACACTAGATCCAACCCTCGAACTTATAATGCCGGTGAACAAAAACACCTATACCCTCCAGAGTTAAATCTGCGATAGCGGGGTATCCTATAACTCGGTATAAATGCACTACTACTACAGGCTGATGATCTCTGATACAGCCTGATCACAACAACATACAATTACGTTAATAATGTATACAAGGAAAAAGATGGAGAGCTTAATTAAATCACTGGAATGATTTAATGCAAACAAGAAGAAGGTATAATTAAAGTTACTCTAAACAATAATAAACTGTCACTCCTATATTAAAGAAAGTGAATGAAAGTCCTAAAGCATCGAACAGGAATCTTCTGAAGAAAGTCTGATGCTGCTTAACCCTTAAAAAGCGGCTCACCACTTAAGTCGAGTTAAATAAAGCTGGACTATGTGGCGGCGCTCGACATAACTCGAGTGGCAATTTCAGCACGTAATGTGGCTGAGAGAGAGAGACAAGTGGTGGCAGGAGACTAGCGAGCGTATGACTGCTCCAGACCACCGCGGCGAACCTACTGACACAAATCTCAGCTCCCTCCTCCCTCTCTCACTCGCTACATACTCAATTATGTACCGAAAGTACCGAATTACCTGCTTTTTGCACTCGCGTTGCACGGTTATTGCAAGAAAACTATCCATCATACAAGGATCGTTATGGTGTCATTCGAAAGCTCTGTTTATGCCCTTTCAGGGATAGATACTTGTTTTACGTTCTGGGTCTTATTTAGGCATGAAAATGATCACGTAAACAGCCCTATTTTGGCTAAAAACACCCCGCTGGGCGGTACACATAAATAAACCGCATAGGCCGCTCGTAAGGTGTTAAGATGATCGAATCGGATTTTGAACTGTTATATAAAGCAGGAACAAGATATGACAAGTGTAGGGACATACAGTGTTAACTGGCACGGGAATAACGATAAATGCGCAATAGTATTATCTCCAACAACAAAAGAAGTATTTCCTCAGGCAACGCAAAAGCCTGCTCAGGTTGTGCAACTCAACAACAAGCAAGGCTTACAATCAACGTGAATAAAAATGCTGCATACATAACATGAGAGCTTATAATCCTAATCGGGTGTCTGCTAGGCGAATAAAGTCTAGCTGGGATGTCATAGGCTAGGAAACAATGGCTGAGCAAGCGGCTCGTAGCCTAGCGAGGTCCTTAAGACTGTGCGGCTAAATTACGTTAAATGACGGGGTGCTCTCTTGAGAGATCCAGATCGCCAGTATCTGGTTCTCTCCTGGCGACCATCTTCAAGTCAAAGCAAAACGAGTTAGCACAGTGTTGGGTGGCAGAGGCAAAAGCCCTCACTCGCAACTCAATGCTAAACTCACAAGGTACACAGTCAGAAAGACAACCTAGGCTTCCCACGTATCCATTGCGATTGTACAAGTTCAACAAAACCTGGTACACATCGGAAATCACAACACCAATAGCCTCACCCCAGTCTAGCATTAAATTGCCCAGCAAACAACCAAGAAATAGGTAGGGAGACACCGCGAGTGTGTCGAACCTCTACAGACAAAATGTTAACCCCTCCAAAATGTCTAACTAAACATGAAATATCTAAGAGCTTCAGCATATAATACGATGGCCGATATATGAAATCGTGCAGAACCAAAGGGGAGTTATGATGTTAAATAGATTAGAAGAATAAGAGGTAAGAAGTTAAGAGAGAGAGAAAGTGTTCTACAGGTAGAAGTCGGGGACAGATGGCAAGGGAGATGTGAAGGTTATGCTGGTCAGGCAAGCTCTGAGCAAGGAAGGCACAAAGGCAGCAGGGAGTGCGGGGGGACTACCTCCTGCTGCGGCAGGAGGGCGGCAAAGCGGCCAGCCACTCAAAGGGCCCGGCCGTGGCATGACGTCCCCGAGACAACGCGTAACACTACGCGCACAACACTCTGCCTCCTGCACTTACTCACTCACACTCTCTAGCTGTATCATTCAGTCTTATACATTAAACTTATAACTGATGATATAAAATATAATGCATTGTCACAGACGAAAATAAAGACCACTTCTATACTGCCTGTGACATGACGATTCACAAGAAAGAAAGTACAACATTGTAGATAGACTGTAGCCCATTTCACTGCCCTGGCGAGCGCTAGTGGCTACCGGGAGGCGATTCTGCCAACGCTGGTAGGCGTCACACCCCGCCCAAGATATAGGACGCTCAACATTAGGCGAGCACGATATCTGACAAGGCAGAATGGCGACAAGACCCGTCACACATAGCCACTCCACCAGAAATGAAATGCAAAGCTCAAGTCTTACATAAAACAACATATCAACATAAAGAAAATCTTATAACCCCACCAAACATAATAGTATAATTTAGCCTACTAAGCTCCCTTAGCAAGCTTCACAGAGCCCAGCCTCCTAAGTGAAAGACAGGTTCAACTTAGGACTTTAGCTATAACATAGGCAACTTACAATTAACTATCAAAAGAAAGAGTTTTTACGTGATTTTTTATTTAATTTTAATTTTGTTTTTGGCAGCTGCTCTACAGGGGCAAGCCTAGTTTTTCTCCACTCTCAACACACACTGACTGAACGGCGAGGGTTCTCCTGCAAACAAACTCTCACGTGACAAACAATCAGCCAAAACATTATCAGTGCCCTTAGCATGCCGCACATCCAACTTGTGTTCTGGCAGCAAAACAACACCTGGCACTGATAAACTGCCCAGTTCATCACAAGACTGGCACTTCTCTTCGCTCTTTCCGGCAACGGGACCTGCCAAAAGCCTTTCACTAGTTCTACCTTCGTGATAGGTAGCCCCGATGCGGTCTATGGTGTCGTCAACTCTCGATAAGGTATAGGCGTCTGTCAGGGATAATGCTTCCACACTCTTGCAATCACCATACACACTGATCTTGCCACTCAATTCAGGTTGCAAACTCACTGGCAACGCCCACTCACGATATCCCTTATCCCTCAGACCCTTGGGCAATGGATAGGTGTCTGTCAGGGATAATGCTTTCACACTCTTGCAATCACCATACACACAGATCTTGCCACTCAACTCCGGTTGCAAACTCACTGGGAACGACCACTCACAATATTCTTTATCCTTCAGACCCTTTTTCCCCATGTCGTCTAGCTCTGTTTTCACGACAGGCTTTTTAGCAGGATTTATACGGTAGGGAATAAAACTGAGCCTTGCACTGTCTCCAGTCTCCATGTCGGATTCTACCCCGTACATCAGGCCTGGAGAAGCAACAAACATGCGGATGCACTGCCACAGCCTAGTAAACAACTTATCTCGCGGAACAACATGCCTAGTGCCCTCCCACAACCCAGCCGAGACCGCAGCTTCTAACCTGTAGTCTCCCTCCTTCTCCACCTTCATCCCTAGAACAGCCAGGTCATGAGAGGGACAATCAATACCACCTGTGCAGTCACTCCCATAGTTCATTATTGCTAAGGCTTCCCCACCGATACCGTACATGCGCACCCCCGCATTCTTTACGACTACATCTGCCTGCGCAGCATCACCGCTTTTAGCGACAGGGCCAGATACAGTCGGTCTATGGTAGGGCTGTTGCATTCGACTAGAGCAGCATTGGGAGGCTATGCGACGACCGGGCACATCCACTCCACAGCCAACCTCACCAATCTGCTCAATGTCCTCCTTCTGACCACCACCCTTGGCAGCCATGGGTCGACCCTGACCTGACAACCATGCCAAAGCCTCGTCGCCCACCTTGAACCACCAAAACTACGAGGCTAACGGTCTACCAACATTCAAGTGACCTGCCCGTGGAACATCTTGCACCGCCTGAGTTGTGAGGCTCGGGTGCTCGGCACGACCAGTGGGGTATGAACCGAGCTGGTGCTGGAGCGCTGCACACTGCTGCTCAGGTAGCTGCTCTAGCGCTTCCACAGCTACCAGACTCGTGTCCCCCGCCCACTGCTCCGCCGAGACATGACAATCCCAACTCTCCTCCACCTGTGCCCTACTGCCCCCCTGTCTTTCTCCACCTCGGCCACTGCAGACCAACCCAGGGACTGTAGGCTGCTCAGGTGGTTGCCTCACAAACTCCTCCAACAGGTTCACATGACATGTTTCCCCGTCTTCGTGTTCGAGCTCAACAGCACCGTTACCACACTTCTGAACTTCCGGATCCTCCAACTGCAGTTTACTATTATCCGAGGGAGCCAACCTGTCTAAATGCTTCTGAAGCAACCCATGTCCTCCCCCAATATCAAACTGAGCAACCCTTTTTTCTCTCCGTGTGTAACGTTGCTGCCTCGGAGTCTCTTCCTGCCCTACCTCCTCACTAGCTGTGACAGGTCCTGGGGCCTCTCCAGACTCCAACAATGGTGCCATTACTGAGTTGCCAAGAAGAGCTGCTGGTACTAAACTCTCCAAACTTTTACCAACAGTAGCCGTCTTCTTCCAACCGTTCCTCCGTTGATCAGAAGACTGAGGAATAGGCTGTGACACTTTGGATGCAAGAGATCTTGTAACAACGCATGCCATAGGTTGTACTTGACACTTCTCTACCCACTCCTGTTCCTGTTCCTCCCTACTCACGTCGGCCGGCTTCTCGGCAACGACTAAGGGTGAAACCTCAGAAGTAGGCACCGCAAAGTCGTTGCCGAGAAGGAGGTCGACACCCCCAACAGGCAAGTTCTCCACAATTCCAACATCCAACTCTCGTGTCACACCATCTACCTCCAGTTCCATCCTGACCAACGGGTATGACCTGATAGCATTGATACCTTGCACCACAACCACCCGTGCCGCGTTTATTGGTCTACCATTAAAGTTCTTCATCAAAGTCCGAGAGGCACCCGTGTCTCGCAACAGCTCAACTCCATGCTTCTTACCAGCCCACTTCACGCAGCCACGCCCTCGATGGTCGCAAAAGACATCGCGGACAGGGTTCGAGCCTTCCGGATTCTTCTCCACTGGCTGTGTCCCAGCCTCTGACGTTATACCCCGGGCAAACTCAGACGACTTCGGGGACACCCCAATGTTGCGAGCCAAAAACACAACTGCATTTGGTAGCTTGCTTGGACAGGCTCTTGCAAAATGCCCCTCCTTATGACAATGGAAGCACTCTAGCTTTCCCTTGGGCTTCCCTTGAGGTGAGGAAGGACCCGGACCCTTTCTAAACGGGACGGTACAAGGTTTATGGTCAGTTTTGGTGTCGTTGCTCTTGTTCTTAGTGTAATTATGTGTATCAGTGTTTCGGAGAGGGGGAGGGTTATGCTCCTTATCACCTGCATCACTTCTCTGTGCAGAACCGCACCCACGAATCAAAGATAACCGAAGGTCAGCCATCTCAGCTGCCTCCGGAAGAGTTTTCGGGGTTTTTTCTTTAAGATTCAACGTCAGATCGGCGCCCATACACTTGAAAAATTGTTCTAGAAGCATCAGCTGTTTCAACTCCTCAAACGTCGATGCCTTCTCAGAATGCAGCCAGTTTCTAAATGCATCGGACAGATCCCGGGCATGCTCAAGAAAGGTGCACTCACGACCCTTCGTTACACCCCGGAACTTCAATCTGTACGTCTCTGGTTGTAACTCGTACGCCCGCAGAACAGCCTCCTTCAATACCTCATAATCGACGCAAGACTCCAAGGGCAACGCATCATATGCCTTGATTCCTTTGCCAACCAACCTAGAGGAAACAAGGGCTGCCCACTTAACCTCGGGCCATGGGTGCTCCCGGCACTTCTTCTCAAAACGCATGAAAAATTCGGTGACACCAGACTCATCAAATACAGGGACCAACTTGAGCAGGTGCGATAAAGACTGATCAAGACCTCGATTCCCAGAACTGAGACGCTGCCCTGTCGACTCCACCCGAGACTTCTCAAGATCTCTGTCTGCACAGTACTTCGTAGCCTCAACCTGAAGCTCAGCCTCCCGTACGGCCTTTCTCTCCTCAATCTTAGCCATCTCAAGCCACTGCTGCTGCTGCCTGAGCTCAGCCTCATACTTTCGTTGCTCGAGCTCAGCCTCATGCTTTCGTTGCTCAGCCTGCTGGTTAAGTTTGGCGAGCTCGAGCTGAAACAACATCTCGGAAGACAAACCCTGAGGAGGGGGTGCTACTATTGGGGACCCACCCCGTGAATCACCTAGAGGCATGCCCAACCGCCAGCGGGCATCGGTCTGCGGGAACGTACCCGGCTCCGGAGCCCGAGGGGGCGCCATGGTAGGAGTCGAGTGGAATGGGGGCTGGGCAGAAGGTGCCCCTGCTCCCGCTCCCCCCGAAGCCCCACGCACCCCACCGAGCACGCAGGTAACCAGCTCACCTCTCGACAAACTGCTAGTACCGGGAAACCCTAAGACCGCGGCTACACACTGTAGTCCGTATCGGTCTAGCCCCGACACACGATCCACTGACACCGGCTCCTCCAAAAATATCCGAGCATCCTCCTCACTGTTTACCACCCGAGCGCCGCTAGGCAACTCCACCTTTTCCACCTCCTCGCCTGTGCTCTCACTATGTACTGATCCGTCGTCCGACATAGTGTCCACCGAAATTTCTCAACGTATATAAAAAGAAAGTACCTAAACTCTCATTTAGCACTATTCACTCAAAAAATGCTTAAAGACTCTTAAGTGTTATACTACTTGCCAAAAAAAATCTGTGTCCACTATATTCCTTTAAACAAAAAAACAAATGACCACAACCCTCCTGCAATATTTCTCTAAGTTCACAAAATCCTGAGCATGGTCGCCATTTGTTACGACCGAGACTCGTATATAACAAGGGCTCTTAATCATTGGACTAGAAAGGCACACAGCCACAACGGTAACACTAGATCCAACCCTCGAACTTATAATGCCGGTGAACAAAAACACCTATACCCTCCAGAGTTAAATCTGCGATAGCGGGGTATTCTATAACTCGGTATAAATGCACTACTACTACAGGCTGATGATCTCTGATACAGCCTGATCACAACAACATACAATTACGTTAATAATGTATACAAGGAAAAAGATGGAGAGCTTAATTAAATCACTGGAATGATTTAATGCAAACAAGAAGAAGGTATAATTAAAGTTACTCTAAACAATAATAAACTGTCACTCCTATATTAAAGAAAGTGAATGAAAGTCCTAAAGCATCGAACAGGAATCTTCTGAAGAAAGTCTGATGCTGCTTAAGATGATCGAATCGGATTTTGAACTGTTATATAAAGCAGGAACAAGATATGACAAGTGTAGGGACATACAGTGTTAACTGGCACGGGAATAACGATAAATGCGCAATAGTATTATCTCCAACAACAAAAGAAGTAGTTCCTCAGGCAACGCAAAAGCCTGCTCGGGTTGTGCAACTCAACAACAACCAAGGCTTACAATCAACGTGAATAAAAATGCTGCATACATAACATAAGAGCTTATAATCCTAATCGGGTGTCTGCTAGGCGAATAATGTCTAGCTGGGATGTCGTAGGCTAGGAAACAATGGCTAAGCAAGCGGCTCGTAGCCTAGCGAGGTCCTTAAGACTGTACGGCCAAATTACGATAAATGACGGGGTGCTATCTTGAGAGATCCAGATCGCTAGTATCTGGTTCTCTCCTGGCGACCCTCTTCAAGTCAAAGCAAAACGAGTTAGCACAGTGTTGGGTGGCAGAGGCAAAAGCCCTCACTCGCAACACAATGCTAAACTCACAAGGTACACAGTCAGAAAGACAACCTAGGCTTCCCACGTATCCGTTGCGATTATACAAGTTCAACAAAACCTGGTACACATCGGAAATCACAACACCAATAGCCTCACCCCAGTCTAGCATTAAATAACCCAACAGACAACCAAGAAATACGTAGGGAGACACCGCGAGTGTGTCGAACCTCTACAGACAAAATGTTAACCCCTCCAAAATGTCTAACTAAACATGAAATATCTGAGAGCTTCAGCATATAATACGATGGCCGATATATGAAATCGTGCAGAACCATAGGGTAGTTATGATGTTAAATAGATTAGAAGAATAAGAGGTAAGAAGTTGAGAGAGAGAGAAAATGTTCTATAGGTAGAAGTCGGGGACAGATGGCAAGGGTGATGTGAAGGTTATGCTGGTCAGGCAAGCTCTGAGCAAGGAAGGCACAAAGGCAGCAGGGAGTGCGGGGGGACTACCTCCTGCTGCGGCAGGAGGGCGGCAAAGCGGCCAGCCACTCAGAGGGCCCGGCCGTGGCATGACGTCACCGAGACAACGCGTAACACTACGCGCACAACACTCTGCCTCCTGCACTTACTCACTCACACTCTCTAGCTGTATCATTCAGTCTTATACATTAAACATATAACTGATGATATAAAATATAATGCATTGTCACAGACGAAAATAAAGACCACTTCTATACTGCCTGTGACATGACGATTCACAAGAAAGAAAGTACAACATTGTAGATAGACTGTAGCCCATTTCACTGCCCTGGCGAGCGCTAGTGGCTACCGGGAGGCGATTCTGCCAACGCTGGTAGGCGTCACACTATCTATCCCTTCCTTCCCCTACCCATCCCATCCCATCCCTTCCTTCCCCTACCCATCCCATCCCATCACTTCCTTCCTCTACCCATTCCTTCCTTCCCCTACCCACCCCATCCCTTCCTTCCCCTACCAATCCCATCCCTTCCTTCCCCACCCCATCCTTTCGCCTCCTTTCCCTTCCTCTGTTTGCCCTCCCTTCCTCTTCCTTCCCTTAACTTCCTTTCCCTTTCTCTCCCTTTCCTTCCCCTTAGCCCTTCATTCCCCTCCCCTTTCCTTCCCCTTAGCCCTTTCCTTCCCCTTAGCCCTTCATTCCCCTCCCCTTTCCTTCCCCTTAGCCCTTTCCTTCCCCTTAGCCCTTCATTCCCCTCCCCTTTCCTTCCCCTTAGCCCTTTCCTTCCCCTTAGCCCTTCATTTCCCTCTCCATCCCTTTCCGTTTTCCTTCTCCCCCTTTCCCTCGTCCTATCCCAGTTTTTCCCTTACCTTATCTTTCCATGTCCCCCCCCCTGCCTTTTCCCTCCCTTCCTTTTATCTTCCCATCCCCCCTCTCCCCTTCCCTCACTTCCTCTTCTCATCCCTCCTCTCCCTCTTCCCTCTCTTCCTCTTCTCTTCCCATCCCCCCCTTTTCTCTTCCCTCTCCGTATCTCCCCTTCTTTAAACTCTCCCTTCCCTCTCCTTCCCTTCTCCCTCCTCTCCCATCCCATCCCTCCCAACTTCTATTGCCTGTCCCACTTCCACCAGGAAATACCTTTGTCCACAGCCAGTTTTTCCCTTCCCATCCCTTCCCTTCCATTTCAATCTTTTCCCTTCCAATCCCGCTCCATCCCTTACTCTTCCCATCTCCATTCGTTAACTTTCTCCTATTATTGTTGTTATACCAGGGTTTTTACCAGGTTTAGATTGGATTTGGTAGTTTCTACTTAACTGGAGAAGTCAAAATCACACAACACATGCACAGAAGAAACAAAGGTTAACATATAACACTGCATATATTTATGAACAATTGTATTTATATACTCGCTAAGGTTAACAATAATAATACTTATACGTGAATAAATAGTTAAAACATAAACATGCCGAGCACGGGCGAGGATCCGCAATGGGAGGTCTAGGAATATATTAGCTGTATCTATCTTGAATTTACTAACACAATATATAGGAACTCTCATAAGAACCTAGATCATAATCAAAATGCTAAACTCTGTCTGAGAAATAACCCTCGTTCGCACTGAGGAAATATTCAGAGTCTCGATGATGTAAATTAAATAGAGTCTAAATTTAGGGAGTGTCGTTTTAGCTACTCACTGGGGTACACTCGTGAGCAAATAAACAGAGTTAATATTTGTGGACTAACTTATTATGGCACCTGTCGCACTGGTGTAATGAGTCTTAATTTGGGGACTGTCGTTTTAGCTACTCACTTGGATACACTTAGTGAGGAAAATAAACAGTTAATATTAACTTCTTATGGCAGGATACACTTAGATGAAAGGCTTACAAAGAGAATATGTGAGTCAGGTACAAGGGGAGATAGAAGGGCAGGAAGACCCCCATTGAGATGGAGAGACTGTGTAAGAAAGGCTTTGGATGATAGAGGAATGACTATAGATCAGGCAGGGGAAGTGGTGGTGGACAGGAGTGAATGGAGAATGCTTGTGAATAGTTGAGTGAACACGTGGTCATTTGGAGTAAGGGGTTGGGCGCAAGTTGGACTAGATAATAGTCCATCAGGCGCCTGGCCCGGGGAGACGATTAATATGAAGGGTGTGCCTGGAAGTGTGGTGGGAGGGCTTGTGGCTTTGGCTCCGCTGCATGTCTGCCTGCCGAGATCGGAACCTCTCCGGGTGGTCAGGGGCCGGGGGAGTGCTGGAGCGACCTTGGTAACCCTGGTCTCTGGGTCTTCTCCTGGGTGACTTGGATGTGTGAGAGTTTGTGTTTTTTATTTGTGTTTATTTTTTGTTTTATGTTGTTTTTGTGTTTTCCCTGTTCTTGCTCTGTCTTGAGTCGGCTACCCCCAAAATGGGGATTGGGCCTGAGCATATAGATAGATAGAATATTAACTTCTTGTGGCAGGATACACTTAGTGAGGAAAATAAACAGAGTTAATATTAACTTCTATGGCACCTGTCTCACTGGTGTACTTTAGGCAGAGTCTCAATTGGGAGACTCTGTCGTTTTAGCTAGTTTCACCATATTTCAATGGTGCTGGCTGGTCTTCTAGTTCTCCGTTGGGCCGTTTAGGTGATCCTGTCGTATGGATGAGTAGTTTGGGATACAGATGGATTAGCTGGTTTCGGGTTTTAAATGATAGTTCCTTGATGTCATGACATTGGGCACTTTCATCGGACTAACGCGAGTAACTAGCTAGGACATGTCCTGGGCTACAGGTACTCGTCTATCCTGACCGTTATGCTAATCGGTGGTGAAGTTCCGTTTCGGTACTCTTGACTTTGGGTCTTTAATACGGTGTCTCTAGTGTCATGACACAGTGACAACGTATCAGGCTAACGCGAGGAGATAGTAAGATCATGAATTTACTAATTTCACTCGATCTACCACTGACCGTTATAAGAGGTTCAAAGAACTCGGGGGCGGTGTTTAAACCTTTTAATTGTAAGTGTCCTCGACCATGGCGTCGGACAGATACACAAAGGACTTTTATATGCCGAGTGCCGGTATTAACGGTATCTCGCAAAGCCCTAAACTAGTCGAATGACCTTTATCATGGCAAGTATCTTTCTATAGTTTAAGAGAGCAGTTTTGGCAAAAGAAGTAAGGTGGGGACATGTCCGACGGTTATGCTTCTAATACCAAAGGTGCAGCATACTAGGCATCTTATTATTAACCACTATACCATGGCATGTGATAATAGTAATTCCTCAATAGGTAAAATAATTCCTCAGACTTTGAAAAACATTCACCATGGTTTCAGTGCTTTGCTTGAATGGGAGGGTAATTATAGGGCTAGATTGCTAACATGTTAGTTAGATGAAGCCTTAGAATTACTTGCCTTATTCAGGTTTTCGTCGGGGTAGTGACGACATTGGCTGAGATGTCGCAGGGCAGGTGTGCAGGGGTCAAAAGGTCATAAGTCCAGGGGGGCTTCGTATTCTGGGGGGGATTAGGAGAACCCCTCAGAAGATTGCGGCAGGCACGTGAGTCGACTTCTTGGCGGAAAAGGGGCGTAAGTGTCCCTGTTTAGTGCGTCGATGTTGGTCCTTCTGTCCCTGACTGTACACTATCTTTGTTCTGGGAGCCTCGTGGTGTTGCTGTGATGTGGTGATGGTCTTGCCTGGTGTTGTTGGTATATCTTGTGTAATGGTGGCAATTCTGGTCTCGTCTGGTGTCAGGTAGTGATGTACAGGTTTTTTTGGGGCGGCTAGATGTGGTGGGCTTAATTCTGGTTGTATTTCCCACACGTGGTTTTATTTGCGTGGTGATTTTCTGTGCTGGGGATGAGTTTTCCTTCTCGATGTGTAGGTTCTGCTTTGCGTTTCTATTTCGGTCTTCTTTGTTGGTGATGTGGGGCAATTTAGGTATCCTTGGCATCGTGGTGATCTCGTTATTTTTATTTATCTCCTTCGTTGTTGTTATTTCTGCTTGAGTTATTCCTTCATCCTTCTTACTCCGTTTTCCTTGCCGTGATTGAATGTGGATGTTGTTTGCTTTGGTCTCCCCTTCTTCGACTTGCTTCCTTTTGTTCGTTATGGTGGTCTTCGCAAATCTGGTTACTTTATTTTTCCTTCTCTCCCCTTCTTTCTCCCTTCTCTTTCTTTCCATCCATTTCCTTCTCTTCCATCTTCCCTTCCCATCTCCATTTCACCCCTACCCTCTTCTTCTCTCCTCTTTTTTAAACTTCCCATTCTTCTTCCCCTCCCATCCCACCCCTCCCACCTTCTATTACCCGTCCTACCCACCCCCCCACACACACAGGAAATACCTTTGTCCACAGCTAGTTTCTCTCTTCCAAAGCGCGCATTGATTTTCGATTACTTCTCGGCTACAACTTTTTTTTTTCAGGCCGCTCGGGATATCGGATTTTCTTGGCACGTGATTTTGTTTTTGTTGTTGTGTTTTAACGTTGTTTTGCTGATGTAGTTGTTATTGACTTGTTGATGTTGTTTGTCGCAAATGTTGTTTTTCTCTTTCCTATTGTAATCTACCTTCTGTAATTTAGGACTAAGTATATATTTCTGGCGTTGTTATTGATGCTTCCCTATGCCTGTGCACTTTTATTTATAATATACAGTCGTGGCTAGAAATAGCTGTGCAAAATTTGTAGAAACAATTATGCCTCATTTCCTCTAATTTTAAGGGGAGATGGGTCGTTTTTCTAGTCCCCTTTCTCTCTCGTGTTAAGCCCCATTTGTTTTGAGATTATAAGACGTTCGGCCCATTAGTTTGGCGATTTTATCACCTTTTGCCCCCTTTCGTTGTCAATTTTAAGACCTTTCGTGCCATTTAGGTGTCAATCTTTTCCTGGCTAGCGATAGCGAGTCTGAAATTTTAACCCTCTCCGATATATGACGCGATTTTGAGCCTATTAGGGATACTTTAAAGCCTTTGTTACCATCAGGGGTATTTAGAAACCTTTAGTTTAGTTACTTCAACCTCTGCAGATGTCTTTGAGTTAGCTGTGGGCAGAAAACTAATTTTGGAGAGGTAATTATAAGAGTAAGAGAACTTTCTTATTGCTAATCTTGCAACCTCTGCGTCATAAATGCGTGAAAGGGTTAAGAGGACCATGCCTTCGGCCGGGACATTTATCTACCGACAAATTTACAAATATATCTTGAAGGGGGGTCAAGGGGGTGTTTTTCCAAGCTTGATGGAGGTCTAGCGAGTAAACTAAGAAATAAAGGTATATATGAATTAATAGACTAAAAAAAACGGCCCATCTCCCCTTAACAAACTGATTGAGCCAACGGATGAAATCGCACATACAGTAGGTGTGGGTGAGTGGCCTTGCTACTGGTTCAGTAACACAGGTTCTGGAGTTCGAATCCCGATGTGTCAAAGGGAGATATTATTGCGATACAGTCTGTGCTGTAGGCCAAGTGTTCATAATTAACCCCTTCGGTAATTCTGCATAACTACTACTCCTGCTATTTTATGTTTAATTTATTTTATTTGTGTATGTTAATTCTTTGTAAGTGTGTATTTTCTATTTAGAAAGTGAGGAAAGCCCAATTTATTAGCATTTGTATTATTAATTGTAATTCCGATACCTCAACAATCTAGGGGAGAGTTTGGGAATGCGGGGTTTTGGGTGGGGTAAAAATAGGGGTATTATGGGAATAACTCTAAAAATGTAATAAATACAATTGAAAAAACACCAAAATGTTGAAATCCGAGCCAAGTTTTGGCAAAAGTTGGCTCGGATTTGGCCAATTTTCAGAGTCCAAAAAGGGCAAAATTGGAAAACAAAATTGGCTCGGATTTCACCCTTTTTCAGCTGAAGAAAACCCCAAAGTGTTGACCAAACTTGGCTGGTGTTTGTCGAATTTTCAGAGTCCAAAATCACAGTAACCTCATTTTGAAAGTTGGCTGGGGTTTTCTTGTTTTTCACTGTTGAAAAACTCAGTAAGGATGTGGTTAACATTAGCCTAACCTAACCTAGTATTATGGGTGGGGGCTGCTGCCCCCACACCCCCGCTAAATCCATGAAATCCGAGCCAAGTTTTGTCATTAACCTAACCAAATAACCTAACCTAGTATTATGGGGTTAACATTAGCCTAACCTAACCTAACCTAGTATTATGGGTGGGGGCTGCCGCCCCCACACCCCCGCTAAATCCATGAAATCCGAGCCAAGTTTTGTCATTAACCTAACCAAATAACCTAACCTAGTATTATGGGGTTAACATTAGCCTAATCTAACCTAACCTAACCTAGTATTATGGGTGGGGGCTGCCGCCCCCACACCCCCGCTAAATCCATGAAATCCGAGCCAAGTTTTATCATTAACCTAACCAAATAACCTAAACTAACCTAACCTAGTATTATGGGGTTAACATTAGCCTAACCTAGTATTATGGGTTTTGCCCTTTTTGGACTCTGAAAATTGGCCAAAACTTGGCTCGGATTTCAACATTTTGGGGTTTTTTCAATTGTATTTATTACATTTTTAGAGTTAGGCTATTCCCACTGTCCACAATACCCCTATTTTTACCCCACCCGAAACCCTGCATTCCCAAACTCTCCCCTAGATTGTTGAGGTATCGGAATTACAATTAATAATACAAATGCTAATAAATAGGGCTTTCCTCACTTTCTAAATAGAAAATACACACTTACAAAGCATTAACATACGTAAGTGTGGGGGGGGGGGCCTGAGGATATGTCCCTATATAATGGGCGAAATTGGCCTTTTTGACATGGAAAAGACCCTGTAATGCAAGCCCTAAGGGTCTACTTACGGTTATATATTGAAGAAAAATAGCCATACGTGAAATACCGCCAAAAATACCCCTAAATGTGAGAAAAACTAACCTGACATGAGGCCTTCCAGGAGGTTGTGTTTGAAACTGACGTCACACTTCACAGGCGAAGTGCATTGTGGGTACAAGTTAAAATGTATTGGATAAATCTACAGTTATACTACCCCTATTTTGTCGCTATTCTGTTGGTACTAATGGGTTAATATTATTAGTAGTAGACTTAGTATGGTTTGATGATGCGCGGAAATGTATATTTGACTTGAAATAGATACATTGAAGTATTACAAACCTTCGCAAACCCATAAACAGGGAACGTGAGCAGGGTTTGACCGTCGCGCACCCATAAACAGGGAACGTGAGGGGGAGTTTAGACCGTCGCGGAAGCAGGTTACTTTTCGGTTAGGTTAGGTTAGGTTAAGTTAGGTTAGGTTAGGCTAATGTTAAAAATACTAAAATGCGACGGTCCTGGGTATTAAACAACACTGTATATCGAAGAAAAAAATAAAAACAACAACAAATTACCTGAAAAACTCGAATCTGGTTGGTGATAATTTTTTATCAAAATAAGTTTTTTTCCAGTTTCCGCGTTTGCTGAACCATCCAAAAACACGCTAAAAGGCGTGTTTTGAAGGGGGGAGGTGGTGGGGGGTAGTGGGGGAGGGGTAGTATAACTGTAGATTTACCATGTATTGTTACAAATCGATATCCCAAAAACTGAATGTAGAAAAATTAGAAAGTAATAAATTCAGACAGTATGTAAAACACTGGAAGAGACAATTGTAAAAGATAATAATAATTTGTTGGGAAAATAAATCACTAGGTGAAGCTCGACTCTCATTGGCTAATGAACATCCGGGAACTTCTGGGAGGAGCCTAGCATGTAAACAAAGTGTTGTGGAGTGGAGTGGACTGGACTGGACTGGACTGGCTGGACAAAACTAGGACTTTGTTGAAAATTGTAGTATAACTCCATTTATTGGTCACCAATTATTTTGACATATTTGAAGACAGATATGGAATCTATATGCTCTAAGCATCATATTAAAATTAGTTTCAACCCTCGGCAAAACCTATTAAAAAAACCGGTAACAACATGTCTACCTACCGTAAAACGGTTGTCAATACTCTCTTATAGACGGCGCGGCTTTCAGCGACGCCATTTTTTCGTGAACTGGAGAGCTTTATCCTTCAACTTTTGTAATACTATCACGCCATCTGCCAATCCTCATTGGAAATACTGAGTTTCATTTCCTAACTCCTGCGCAATACGTCACGAGACACTTCTGATACTATGATAGATTAACATGAGCCAAAAATCGAAATTAGGTTAGTGTAATTTGTTTACTCTTAAAACTCGCAAAATCAGAGCCAACTTTTCCCAAAACTTGGCTCGGGTTTTCCAATATTCGGGTTTTATGGCTTTGCAATTTCGGGAAACCTGAGCCAAATTTCTAAATGAGGTTACTGTCATTTGTTTGTCTACAAACTCGCAAAATCCGAGCCAGCTTTGGCCAAAACCTGGCTCGGGTTTTCCAAAATTCGGGTTTTATGGCTTTGCAATTTTGGGAAACCTGAGCCAAATTTCTAAATGAGGTTACTGTCATTTGTTTGTTTACAAACTCGCAAAATCCGAGCCAGCTTTGGCCAAAACTTGGCTCGGGTTTTCGAAATATTGGGTTTTAGGCCTTTGAAATACCTTCAAACCCGAGCCAAGTTTTGCTTGAATACGTTTGTATCGCAGTTTTACGCATTTAACCCCTCATTTTCCCTGTACTTCATAGCCCTCCCCACTATCGGGTGGCGTGTCTTAAGATCGTTGTATAATGGGGAAAACGGTTTCGCCGAGGGTTCTAATTATTTCTAAACACTATATATTGATGAAAACTAACAGGGAAAAATAAAAAAATCCATGGGAAAATTGGTGACCAATAAATGGAGTTTTTCCAAAATTGTATAGGGGGGTGACAATGAAATTGACAAAATAAGAAAAGTATCCCTTATCCGCGCATCTGTAGGGTCCCTTGAGTAAGGTAAGATCAACAACAAATAATTACCTAAGACATGAATCCCGTAATCTTGGAGTAGTAGTGGTGCAGTTAACCCTTATTATGTTCTATCTAACAACCAACTCTACTCCTAAAATCGATTAATGAAATATTACAAACACATGTGGCAAGCAGAAATCCCGTAAAACAGGACTTGTCATTATGCAGACAAGACGGAAAAACTAAATAAGATGGTCACCAATTTTCCCATGGATTTTTATATTTTTCCCTGTTAGTTTACATCAATATATAGTGTTTGCAAATAATTACAACCCTCGGCGAAACCGTTTTCCCCATTGTACAACGATCTTAAGACACGCCGCCCGATAGTGGGGAGGGCTATGAAGTACAGGGAAAATGAGGGGTTAAATGCGTAAAACGGCGCTTAAAACGTATTTTAGCAAAACTTGGTTCGAGTTTTAAGGTATTTCTAAGGCCTAAAACCCAATATTTCGAAAACCCGAGCCAAGTTTTGGCCAAAGCTGGCTCGGATTTAGAGAGTTTGTAGTTAACAAAATGACAGTAACCTCATTTAGAAATTTGGCTCAGGTTTCCGGAAATTGCAAAGCCATAAAACCCGAGTTTTGGAAAACCCGAGCCAAGTTTTGGCAAAACTTGGCTCGGATTTTGGGAATTTTAAGAGTAAACAAATTACAGTAACCTAATTTAGAATTTTGGCTCATGTTTCCCTAAATTGCAAACCCCAAAAAGCATAATTTTGGAAAACCCGAGGCAATTTTTGGCAAAACTTGGATCGTATTTTGAGAATCTAAAAAGAAAACGTCGGAAATCGGCTCATGATTTCCCTAATTGCAAAGCCATATGACCAGATTTATCGAAAACGTACCACTTATTTAAATCATAAATATCCAGTACATAGACCTAGTACATTGGATACAAGCCTAATCCACACCTAACGCCTACAATGTGTCCGTAGAACCTAGTAGGCTTACGTGGGATACAACATGGCGGTTGGGCCGGCTGCCATTTCGTAGCCTACAGGTATTCGGCCGTATCTGTGAATGCGAGTCACTTCGAGCGAATTCCTGATCGAACAGATGCACAATCTAACCTAACCTAAATGCGCCTCCGCTCGAATATGAATTCGCTCGAATATGAATTCGCTCGAAGTATCCAGATACCGTAAATACTACCGCAACTACGAATCTTGTTTCTGAGACCTAGTATATTAACCTAACCAAACAACCCAACCTATCGACAGAGATGGGCAGGTGGAGTGGACTAAAAAGCTGGTGGACAGACCTCGGGAGACAGGTGAAAATGGCGTGTACGAATCCGTGCCGTCTATAGGAAGGTATTGACAACCATGTTACGACAAAATAACATCTTAGTACCATATATTTTTATTAGGTTTTGCCGAGGCTTAAAACACATTTTCATATTATGTTTAGAGCATATAAAATCCATATTTGTTTTCAAATATTGCAAAATATGGTAAATTTCTAGAATTGCACCTATACGAGCTAAACAAAATATTATTGTATTTAACAGGAAGGTACAACGAGGTAAGTGATGTGGTATAGGTGGCAATATGCGGAAATGGATTATAAGGGCATTCCGCCCCCCTCTGACAAAAGTCTATCAATCTAGACGTGACACAGATTTACAATGTTTCAGAGAGACATTAGCCTAACCTAACAACCTTACCTAACCTAACCTAGTATTATGGGTGGGGGCTGCCGCCCCCACACCCCTGCTGGTTGGGTAAAACGGTAGAAATCCAGTTGGGGTGGAGTGAATACCGTAGATTTTCGTAAGGGAGTAAGAGGGGGCAGAATGCCCTTATAATCCATTTCCGCATATTGCCACCTATACCACATCACTTACCTCGTCGTACCTTCCTGTTAAATACAATAATAATTTGTTTAGCTCATATAGGTGCAATTATAGAATAATACCCAAAATAATTGGTGACCAACTTATTTAGTTATACTGACAAGACTTGTGTTTTACCCTATATCTCCCTTATAATACATTTGCGAAGGGAAGGACATTATTATAGGACTGAAGACTATTATATAACATACCTGTAGGCTACACAAACATCGATGGGGCTTGTAACTGTCACACCGTAAAATCTTACCCTAACTTAACCTAACCTAACCGAAAACTAACCTGTCTCGCGACCGGTCTAAACCCAGCTCATGTTCCCTGTTTATGGGTGCGCGACGGTCTAAACCCAGCTCACGTTCCCTGTTTATGGGTTCGCGAAGGTTTGTAATACTTCAATGTATCTATTTCAAGTCAAATATACATTTCCGCGCATCATCAAATCATACTAAGTCTACTACTAATAATAGTATAACTAAATATGTTGGTCACCAATTATTTTGCAATATTTGAACACACATATGGATTTTATATGCTCTAAACATAATATGAAAATGTGTTTTAAGCCTCGGCAAAACCTAATAAAAATATATGGTACTAAAATGGAATTTTGTTGAAACATTGTTGTCAATACCTTCCTATAGACGGCACCGATTCGTACATACGCCATTTTCACCTGTCTCCCGAGGTCTGTCCACCAGCTTTTTAGTCCACTCCACCTGCCCATCTCTGTCGATAGGTTGGGTTGTTTGGTTAGGTTAATATACTAGGTCTCAGAAACAAGATTCGTAGTTGCGGTCTCGGTAGTATTTACGGTATCTGGACACTGAGCGAATTCATATTCGAGCGGAAGGCGCCATTTAGGTTAGGTTAGTTTGGGTTAAGTTAGATTAGGTTAAGTTGGGTTAGGTTAGTTTGGGTTAAGTTAGGTTAGGTTAAGTTAGGTTAGATTAGGTTAAGTTAGGTTAGGTTAAGTTAGGTTAGGTTAAGTTAGGTTAGGTTAAGTTAGGTTAGGTTAAGTTAGGTTAGGTTAAGTTAGGTTAGGTTAGGTTAGGGTTAGGTTAAGTTAGGTTAGGTTAGGTTAGGTTAGGTTAGGTTAAGTTAGGTTAGGTTAAGTTAGGTTAAGTTAGGTTAGGTTAAGTTAGGATAGGTTAGGTTAGGTAAGTGAAGTTAAGTAAGTTAAGTTAGGTTAAGTTAGTTAAGTTAAGTTAAGTTAAGTTAAGTTAAGTTAAGTTAAGTTAAGTAAGTTAAGTTAAGTAAGTTAAGTTAAGTTAAGTTAAGTTAAGTTGGGTTAAGTTAAGTTAAGTTAAGTTTTGTTAAGTTAAGTTAAGTTAAGTTAGGTTAGGTTAGGTTAGGTTAGGTTAGGTTAGGTTAGGTTAGGTTAGGTTAGGTTAGGTTAGGTTAGGTTAGGTTAGGTTAGGTTAGGTTAGGTTAGGTTAGGTTAGGTTAAGTTAAGTTAAGTTAAGTTAAGTTAAGTTAAGTTAAGTTAAGTTAAGTTAAGTTAAGTTAAGTTAAGTTAAGTTAAGTTAAGTTAAGTTAAGTTAAGTTAAGTTAAGTTAGGTTAAGTTAGTTTAAGTTAAGTTAGGTTAGGTTAATTAGATTGGATTGTGCATCCGCTCGATCAGGAATTCGCTCGAAGTTCCTCGCATTCGTATTTACAGATACGGCCGAATACCGGTAGGCTACTAAATGGGCGCCGGCCCAACCGCCATGTTGTATCCCACGTAGGCTTACTAGGTAGCCTACTACGGACACATTGTAGGCGTTAGGTGTGGATTAGGCTTGTATCCAATGTACTAGGTCTATGTTACTGGATATTTATGATTTAAATAAGTGCTACGTTTTCGATAAATATGGTTATATGGCCTTGTAATTAGGGAAATCATGAGCCGATTTCCGACATGTAGTTAGTCTTTTTCGATTCTCAAAATACGATCAAAGTTTTGCCAAAAATTGGCTCGGGTTTTCCAAAATTATGCTTTTTGGGGTTTGCAATTTAGGGAAACATGAGCCAAATTCTAAATTAGGTTACTGTATTTTGTTTACTCTTAAAATTCGCAAAATCCGAGCCAAGTTTTGCCAAAACTTGGCTCGGGTTTTCCAAAATTCGGGTTTTATGCCTTTGCAATTTCGGGAAACCTGAGCCAAATTTCTGACTGAAGTTCCTGTCATTTTGTTTGTCTACAAACTCTCAAAATCCGAGCCAGCTTTGGCCAAAACTTGGCTCGGGTTTTCGAAATATTGGGTTTTAGGCCTTAGAAATACCTTAAAACCCGAGCCAAGTTTTGCTAAATACGTTTTAATCGCCGTTTTTACGCATTAACCTCATTTTCCCTGTACATCATAGCCCTCCCCACTATCGGGCGGCGTGTCTTAAGATAGTTGTATAATGGGGAAAAAAACGGTTTTCGCCGAGGGTTGCAATTATTTCCAAACACTATATATTGATGAAAACTAACAGGGAAAAATAAAAAAATCCATGGGAAAATTGGTGACCATCTTATTTAGTTTTTCCCTAATAATATTAAGGTAACGTTCAACAAGACTACATCGGCCTTATTTACCATGTTTTATGTTTTTTTCTTTAAGCAATATAGTGTTTCATAGTTGTTTTGTATGGTTTGAGTGGAGGATTTGCATAAACTTACCCATTATTTATCAATCTGAAGATACGTCAAATTGCGCCATTTATTGGGTGAATCGCGCTTTTACAGTAGGTAAGGGAAATTGTGGGGTACATTGGATACACGATGGGTTGAGGCCCTCACCCCCCCCTTGATTTATTGTCATCCTCATATATGTAGATCAGTAAGGGGGCAAAAACAGGTTGCCGGTATTTCGTGTTTGTGAGTAACGCCCACGCCATTTATTGGGTGAATTGCACTCACCGCATCTTTCAAAACAAGAAGGACGAAGGACTCATTGTGCGCAATGCTTTGTTTACGGTCGGGACTTATTATTTTCGTGTTATTTTTCGGTGTAATCGGGTTTTTTCAAGTGTCGATAACGAAACTCGTCTATGCGGACTATAATGAGAAAAATATGGCGAGTCTATTGGTCCCTATTTTCGCTAATAAATGTTTCTAATAAGGCGGATGTAGTGTCCTTGAAGATTATCGTCTTAAGTTCACATAATACAGAATCAATACATAATGAACTTAGCTTATTGAGGACTGGTGATGTAGGACTGAAGATTTATAGAAATAGTGGTAGTGGTCGGTGAACTCTAGGTTAAGTCAAGGTCGGAGGGAGGTGTTGTAGTTACTGCTGATTTTAAGAAACTAAGGGCGCGCGCAGGCCCTGAGCTCAGCTGTAAGCTTACAAATGGCTGCCGGTTCGGATAATATTTCGAACCTATTAGCCAGTTTCATTATACATCCAGAGCTGATGTACAGTTTTATGAATTACAGCTAATAATTAACTTAAAATTAATAATCTACTACAGTAAATAAGATATTAACTACAATCGTAATTACTATACAATTCCGCTAACTATAAATAACCAAATTGGAGTCAAACTGTCGGGGTCATCATATACTATTCCCGACAATGGTGTTAACCCGTACCAGTTTCGTCATTTATATTCTACACTGGCTACTAAGAGACGATTGTGTTCGGTTGAGGAAGGGCCTCCAACAATTAGCAGGCTTCGAACTATGTTAATTAACCCGTTTTACTACCACACAACCTTCTTATGCTACACAAAATCGTCAAAATATAGCATGCCTCTTTTTTGTTATATTTTTGTTTCTTTATTAGTGTAAGCTCTCCAGAATTCGTTGTGTCCGAAAAACGAATCCATAGACTGTAGAATGATTATAGCTGGAGGATGACTTGAATATAGAAATGATAAAACAATACACAAGCGTTGAAAAGCACCAAAGGCCTCCGTCGAATGCTGTCAATCACCCTCCCGCTTCAAACCCTTCTCCTTCCTTCCTCTCTCTCACTCTCGCTCTCGCTCTCTCTCTCTCTCTCTCTCTAAAATCTCTTACGGCTGATCCAGTCAACAAGAAAAAAAGGTTAATTATCGCGAATAGACTCGCAGCGTTATTATACATAATTTATTAGGGAAAGTGAAGCTCTATGGAATCCTTATAATATACTCACATAGATTCCGTTGTGGTAGAATAGTTTTGATAAGTTTTGTAACTCGATTTTGTCGATATAAATAGTACCGCGCGTAAACAAACTCAGTCCCGCAATCTTGAGAGCTCTGCTACGGACGTGTTCATGTTTACAAAAAGTGTTCGAAATGGAGTACACTCGCTACGGTAAAGTGTTATGTTCTACAAAGATGTTACTGTATGTCTAATATATGAACCCCCAGTAGCTGGCATGCAACTTGCAAGGGCTAGTGTTGTATCCCACGTACTGGGTCTAGGGCACTCTAGGGTTAGGTTAGGTTAGGTTGTTTGGTTAGGTTAATATACTAGGTCTCGGAAACAAGATTCGTAGTTGCGGTAGTATTTACATCAAAACTATAGTTAACTATCAAAACTATTCTTCTACAGTGGAATCTATGTGAGTATATTATAAGGATTCCATAGAGCTTCACTTTCCACAATAAATTATGTATAATAACGCTGCGAGTCTTTTCAAAAAATTACCATAAAATACAAAAATACCTATGTTCCGTTACACAATACTATAGTGGTTTACCTGATGATGGCGTGTTGAGGTGTTCCGGACGCCACGGTACCGACTTGGTATAATTTTCAGGTAGAGTTTATGTAACCCGCCCACCACCCAGCCTCTGTCAACAAAGGTGGAGGGAACAATCAGACATGGATCTCTCTCTCTCTCTCTCTCTCTCTCTCTCTCTCTCTCTCTCTCTCTCTCTCTCTCTGTATGTATGTGTGTGTGTATTTGGTGGTGTGTGTGTATTAAAAAAAAAAACAGCGCCCTACACATTAAAAATCGAGTGTGTGTGTGTTAGAATATGCTTTAGCTATGTGTGTGTGAAGATGCAAAACTGTGTGTGCGTGCATGTGTGTAGGTGTGAGTGTTAATGTGCGTGAATGTGTAATTTTCATCACATTCTGGTTACCATTAGACAATTTGCATTAGTTTATAATCTACCTCTACGAATGAAATGGGTAAGGGGAGGTGTGGTGGAGCGGTATTGCCACTGGACTGGTAATCCAATGGACCCGGGTTCGAATCCCGATTTGTTAATGGAAAGATATTATTGGGATGGAATTTGTGGTGTACCTAGTATCAGTGCATTACCACAAAGCCCACCAAAACGCCAAAAAAATACCCTCATTGTTCCCTGATCAAATAGCACTGTATGAATATTCTCATATTCAAATTATGCTACAGGGGGGTAATGCCTAGTGAGTTAGGTTAATTGTTCAATAGGTAGCGTTCTGAGAGTGAGGGTCCGAGTCTAGGGGATGAGACAGAGAAACACGGAGGCGAGGCAGTTTCTTAACCCCTTCAGACTCATATGACGCAGAGGTTGCCAGATTAACAATAAGAAATAGAGTTCTCTCACTCTTATAATTACCTCTCCAAAATTAGTTTTTGCCCACAGCTAACTCAAAGACAACTGCAGAGGTTGAAGTAACTAAACTAAAGGTTTCTAAATACCCCTGATGGTAACAAAGGTTTTAAAGTATCCCTAATCGGCTCAAAATCGCGTCATATGTAGGAGCGGGTTAAAGAGATGGGGCTGCTTCGAGCCGTTGGTGGGTGCTTCACATGTATCACTCCCTAGACTTGAACGAGACATCACAGGCTTCACCGTGTTGAGCGGTAGCGGTAGAGAGGGAGTTGAAATAGAGAAGAAAAAAAATACAATCTCAGTAAACCCTCTTGATAATATAGGTCCTTCTTAAACTGCATAAATGCCATAAAATAATATAATTTTAGCCAGAATCAAGGGTAAAGAGGCGTCATGGTGCTGAAGACGTTAAGGGTGAGCATATGTTAGGGTAAATTATCTATGAGCGTGTGTGTATTGTGTGTATGTGTATGTGAGAATTTACGTGTAGACCATGTGCTTAAGGGTGTGTATGTGTTAGGGTAAATCCTCTATAAGCGTGTTTGTACTGTGTGTATGTACTTACTCTAGTTGTACTTACTCTAGTTGTATTGCGGGAGTGAGCATGCTCGTTATTTCCCGCCTCCTATATGTGTAGGTGTTATATGTATCGTTGGAATGGCTGTGGATGTGTGTGTAGTCTGTATTTTTAGCCAATTGGCGACATCGGAAACGAAGGCTTAGGGTGGATCTGTATGGTACCATTCTCACTATAGACGGTACCGGTACCGTCTCGCCCGAAGGCTTAGGTAGCCATCAGCTTAGGTGAACCATATGATACCCATCTCGCCTTGTACCATTTTTGCCAACCCCAGATGGGACGTCACAACGTCGTCCACTTATTCCAGGTACCTATTTACAGCTAGGTGAACTGAGGCTAACACATGAAAGGGGACAAGCCCAATTTGTCTCTGCCCGGCCGGGGATTGAACCCCCGACCCCTCGTGTGTGAGACGAGAGCTCTACCTACTAGGCTACGGGCTGTATGTACTTACTCTAGTTGTACTTACTCTAGTTGTATTGCGGGAGTGAGCATGCTCGTTATTTCCTGCCTCCTATATGTGTAGGTGTTATATGTATCGTTGGAATGGCTGTGGATGTGTGTGTAGTCTGTATTTTTAGCCAATTGGCGACATCGGAAACGAAGGCTTAGGGTGGATCTGTATGGTACCATTCTCACTATAGACGGTACCGTCTCGCCCGAAGGCTTAGGTAGCCATCAGCTTAGGTGAACCATATGATACCCATCTCGCCTTGTACCATTTTTGCCAACCCCAGATGGGACGTCACAACGTCGTCCACTTATTCCAGGTACCTATTTACAGCTAGGTGAACTGAGGCTAACACATGAAAGGAGACAAGCCCAATTTGTCCCCGCCCGGCCGGGGATTGAACCCCCGACCCCTCGTGTGTGAGACGAGAGCTCTACCTACTAGGCTACGGGCTGTGTGTATGTGTATGTGTACACACATGTGTATGTGTGTGTGTGCGCTACAGCGTGTATGTGTGTGTGTGCGCTACAGCATGTATGTTTTACGAGTTTCTGCTTATGAATATCTAAGCAGTGTATGAGCGAGTTAAGGGGGCCCACCTCGCTTTTTTTCTCTGTCTCTCCCTCTCTCTTTGGCTTGTATCCATTCGGCCCCATTCAGCCTACTGTTTTAAGACGTTTACCCCCCCATCCAGGTGTCAATATTTTCCTGGCGAGCGGTAGCGAGCCAGCATATATATGTTTTAGTTTTACAGCAAGCCAAAATTCTACATTTTTCGATAGATAAATGTCTCCGGCGAAGCCGGATTTCTCCATACAATGCTGGCTCGCTATCGCTCGCCAGGAAAAAATCGACACCTGGATGGGGATAAACGTCTTAAAACATTTGGCTGAATGGGGCCAAATGGATACAAGTCAGAGAAAGAGAGAAAAGGAGAGAAAGATAAAAAAAAAAACAGGTGACCCCCCTTAAACAAGAATAAAGTGAATAAACTCCACGGAGTTGTGGACCACATTTACACTTATATTACATGTACTGTACAGGGAACTATAACTTGAATGGGTGTTAACGCTATCTGCTGCGACGTCTTGGGGGTTATTATAGTTTGTTTACTTAAAATTGAGGGCTTTGATTGCTTTTCCCATTTCCGAGCAATGTATTTTTATTTTGCCTCCAAAATACTCATAGTTTCTCCCAAATTGTAGGATCGGTATCGCTCGCCTAGATAGAAAATCTATACGTGCATGGGATGTGTCTTATAATCGCCAAACTAATGAGGTGAAACGTCTTAAAATCTTCAATTAAATGAAGTGAAACAGGGACTCCAAAAAGACCCGCCTCGCACCAGATAGCGTTAATGTATGTGCGTACGGTACATTTATGTGTACAATAGTGAACTATAAATGGTACACATGATGGGATTGTGTATCGAACCCAAACGAGACAATACAATACTTTACTACATCCCAGATACTGCTGAACTTGATTTTAAGAGGAGGTTTTGGGTTTTTCTGGATCCTTTTCTCTCTCATGTTTATCTTAATTATTTTGTTTTAGATTTTAAGAGGTTTGCCTCTATACTTTGGCGAATATAAGACCTTTCGCCCCATTTTTCTATCAAGATTAAGACCTTTCGTGCCATTTAGGTGTCGATTTGTTCCTGACGAGCGATAGCGAGAAATATTTCTACCGAAAATAGGGTACATATTTATCTTTGTGTGTGTGTGTGTGTGTTTTAAAGCTTGCTAGAGGTCTAGAGAGCAAACTACCCCCTCCCCCCCCCCCCCTCCTAAAGCTTCAAATGGTGTACTCATTATGGATGACGACTGTGTAAACACATTTTTTTTTTAACTTACATGTTTTATTATGTGTACGTTTTTATAAAGGCCCGTGCACATTTCGGGTTTACATGAACACTTATTACCCTTAGCGTAGCTGGGGGCGTGCAACAAGTGAAGATTGTTTTCACTCTTGCGTGTCTGTTCACTAAATATATCTAGAACGAATTTTTGGATATTGATGAAAATACGTCAACATTTGATCAACCAGGCGCAGACATTGCGTTTGTATATCCTCCCCCCCCCCCTCTCTCTCTCTCTCTCTCTCTCTCTCTCTCTCTCTCTCTCTCTCTCTCTCTCTCTCTCTCTCGAGTACAATCTAGGGCTACAAAGTTTGTTATATCGATTAGAAGACTGAGCTATAAGGACTGGTTTAGAGCTCTGGATGTCTTTTCGTTGGAAACACGCAGACTGCAATATCAATTCATTATAGCAAAAAAAAAATCCTCAATATGAATATATCACGCAACCATGACTGACAATTAGAATTGAAGGGGTTCAGCACTAGTATTTGTGGAAATTTTTTCACATATAAGATTCTGGAACAAACTTCCCTCAGAAGTTGTAAACAGTTATTCAGTAGATTACCGGTAGTTCAAGAAGAGAGTAGATAGTATTTGCACACTCTTTAATGAGTGTAGTTCACTAAACAATGTATCTTTTTCCACTTCGAATACCTCCCCAGAATGGACGGCAAGGTCTTTGAAATAGTAACTATTCCGTGTAACTCCTTGTAACTCTCTCTTTCGCTCTCTCTCATCTCCTAAAGTGTCCCAGTGAACTACCCAAGCTGCCTCACCCCACTTCATGACCTGCTACCTCCTCCCCCCCACCTCCCTTCCTTTCTCTCCCCTCCCCTCCTCCTTATTCTTTTACTTTCAGTCTCCTTCTTCTTACCTTCTCTCCTTCCTTCCCCTTCTCTTTGATCATCCCCCACCCTCCCTTCCCTCTTACCCCATTTCATCAGCTCTTTCTTTCTCAATTCATCCCCTCTCCTCTGAGTCCTCTCCCCTCTCTTTGTATTTCATCCACTCTCTCTTTTTCAACTCATTCCCCCTCCCCTTTCTTCCCCCCTCCCCTCCCCTTTCCGTTACACCAGTCTCTTTCCTCTTGACCTCCCACCCTCCACCCCTCTTTATTTCAACCCTTCTTCCCCATACCCCTCCTTCCCTTTCCGTTGCCCCAGTCTCTCCCTCCCTCCATTCGTCTCTTATGTCAGCCCAGCCCCACCCCCTCCATTCCTCTCATAACCTCCCCTCCCTCCCTCGTTAACCCCCTCCTTCCCTCCATTAGTCTCTTTTGCAGTTCCTCCCTTGTTACCCCCCCCCCCATTCTCCCTCCTTCCATTATAATTATCATCTCCCCTTTGATCTCTCCTCCCTTCCCACTCTCTCCTTCATGGAACCCCCCCCCCCCCCGACCCCACACACACACACTCCTATTCTCACTTTCTTAACCCTATCTGGTGCGACATCTTGGTGGTTATTATGATATTCTGTTTTATTAATATTTCGGTATTTTTTAACAATTTTGCCATTTTCGTCGAGCATTGTTTTTAGAGTGCCCCCTAGAATAACAAAATAACCGCCTCCCAAGGCGGTTATTAAATTAACCCACTGAGCCCCAGGCAATATAATATAAATGTACACTCCAGGATCGGCAGGTTATCGAAGAATTTTGTTTCCAGAAAACACCTGGAATGGGTTCGAAATTAAGGAAAAACCTAAAACAAAAACGATCCCCTAGGGCCTAGGTCATTAAGGGGTCCTACTGGGCGCCCGAAAGTCGGAATTAACATGGGGAAATGGGTAGGCAAAAGCACGTTTTTGCGCGTTCATGCGCACGCGGCTGGACTTAAGGGTTTTCAACCATCGGCATTGTTGCGTAGGATAGTTACGCAGTTCCCATACAAATCTGAGCCCTCTAGGTGCCATAGAACCGGAGTAATTAACCGGGATGCACCCTATGCGGCGCTGGGGTTTAGCGTTACATACATTGCCGACGCATCACGCGCGCTGCTGGGGTCCAGTGGGTTAAAGAACGCGTATTAAAGTAAGCCACCCCAGACCCCTTAAACAAATAATTACAAAACATTATAAAAAATAAAAATAAACCCGACTCCAAGGTCCCCTTCAATCTAAATACTACGGTATATTTTTCGGTGAGCTTGTTTCCCGACCCTAGAATATAGTAGTTGATGAGACAACATAGCTGGTTGTGATGAGGGAAACCAAGCAAGGTCAGCTTGTGTCCTTATAATCTCCCCCCCCCCCCCCCACCCCTCTCACTTTATTCATTCATCTTATTATCATCCCATCCTGGACGTGACCCACTTCCCATTCCCTATTATCACCTCATCCGCCCCCCACCCCCCACACCACCACCACCGCTTTTCATTATCAAGCACTTAAAACTTTATTTGTCATTAGTGAGACCTCATATGGATTATGCTGTTCAATGTTGGTGTCCTTATTACAGAATGGACATAAATTCATTGGAGAGAGTACAACGTAGAATGACAAAAATTATCCATAATATTAGAAATCTTCCGTATGAAGAAAGATTGAAGAAATTAGGCTTACATTCGTTAGAGAGACGCAGAGTTAGAGGGGATATGATAGAGGTATTTAAGTGGGTTAGTGGGATTAATAAAGGGGACATGAAAAATTTACTAAAACTCAGTGATAGCGAAAGAACTCGAACTAATGGTTTCAAATTAGATCAATTTCGTTTCAGAAAAGATATAAGCAAATATTGGTTTGGTAACAGAGTTATAGTAGGTGGAATAGGCTACCGAGTGACATGGTAGGATCGAGAACGATAGGGAGCTTTAAGATAAAATTAGATAGGCATATGGACGAGATGGGTTGGGTATGAGGGGGGATCTGCCGGGTGTGGGCCAACCGGCATTCTGTAGATCCCCGTAATCTTGTTACGTTTTTGTGGGGTCGGTTCCCAGGGCATTGGTGAGTTGGGCCTATAATTAGGTCTTGAAATTGAGGTTGGGTGTGACAGGGATCTGCCTTGTGTGGGCCGATCGGCTTTCTGCAGACTCCCATTTTCGTATGTTCTTATGTTCTTATTGCCCCCCTCTCCTTCCCAACCTTCACCCTCTTTTCATTCTAACATCCCCTCCCTCTCACTTCTTCTATTCCATCAGTAACTCCTCCATGACTCCCTCCCATCCCATTTCTCTCCCCTCCTTTTCATGACTTACCCCTCCTATGTATGACCTCCCTACTCCCTCCCCCTTGTCATTCTAACACCACCTTTCTCTCACCCCTCCCATTCTTCTCTATCCCCTTCTCTGTTCATGATCAACCCCTCCTATGTATGACCTCCCTGCTTACTCCCAACCCCCTCCCTTCACCCCCAATCACTGCTTCAATGTTATCAGTCTCTCCCCCATGACCCACCCACCTCTCTCTCTCTCCCCTCCTCTTTTCATTAACCTCCTCTCGTATACATGATCCCCCCTCCCACACCTCCCTCTCTCTCTTGTATATCAATCCCTCTCTCATGACCTTTTCTCCCCCTCTCGTCTGTTTCCTTTTAGACTAACTCCTCCCCCGTGACTCCTTCTCCCCTTCTCTCCATCTGCTTCGTTTATTTTTGTTTCATTAAAAGGCTGATTTTAATCCCTGTTGTGTTTAGTCTGTATGTGGATTGAATGCTTCCATGAGTCCCTCGGGTGGGGTAAAGGACAACAGGTTATTTGTTTTTTAACTGTCATGTCTCTGTATCATATTACCGTCAGGTTGTCACAAATGACAACATATTTGGCTATAGTACATTTGTAATAGATTAATAATTAAGATAAGGATACGGTACATCAATTTCTCACCACCTTTAAAAATAAAAATAAAATAACATTCACCGTCTACTACTAATTGCCTTCCAATTCTACAAACCTCTGAGTACTGACGATACTATTTCAAATGTTATTCTGGCTATCACTAGGAAATGTTATGTAGTATAAGAAGGATCTCTAGGGACCAAAGGAGTAGAAACTATTTCAATCAAACCTCTATCTCTCACAAATTCTCCCTAGTCTGCATAAATACGTATGATGAGAAAAATATCCATTACTAACGGCATAACCATATACTGATAGTGTTAATAATAACTAATACACTCTAAAAACATAAAGGATAAGGGCTGAACAAATATAATAATATTTAATGTTGTATATCAGTGAGTAACTACTTAACCCGGGAATGGCGAGAACACTCTTAAGAGGTTTTGGTGGGAAAGGGCGAGGATCCTCTTAAGAAGTAAGGCCTAAAAAAAAAAACTTTTAAAAGGCCCCAGTAGCACTTAAAACAAGTGAAATGGTTATTAACCCTTAATTAGCGGGCTAGGCGGTCTATTTATATGTACCGCCCAGCGGGGTGTTTTTAGCCAAAATAGGGCTGTTTACGTGATCATTTTCATGCCTAAATAAGACCCAGAGCGTAAAACAAGTATCTATCCCTGAAAGGGCATAAACAGAGCTTTCCAATGACACCACAACGATCCTTGTACGACCTCTGGTTCTCTTGCAATTATATTGCAAGACGAGTGCAAAAACCATGTAATTCGGTACTTTCCTCAAATAATTGAGTATGTACCAAGTGTGTGGTGGCAAGGTAGGGTGGTTTTCACTTCAGTTGGCCCACCGCGGTGTTGGGCGGCGGTCATAGCCACCCTACGCTCCTCACACCGCTCAGCTCTCTCACACTGCAACATTACGTGCTGAAAATGGCGCTCGACTTATGTCGCGCGCCGCCAGATAGTCCAAATTTATTTCACTCGACTTATGTCGTGCGCCGCTAATTAAGGGTTATAATAATAATAATAATAGTTCTTAAAGCTAGCGCATGCTAAGCTAGCTAAGGATAGCTCAATAAGGCCGATTAGGCGTATTTCCATTGGGGTCCTGTACTACTACCCCATCCCTTTGCTCATGAGGGATGGTAACGACTCAGTGCTTGTGAAAAATCTTTAATGCGCCGAGCGTGGGCGCGAACCCGGGCCTTCTGGGTGGAAGTCCGAGACGCTAGTCACTACACCAAGCGAGCCGCTTGGTTAAGTGAGATAATTCCCCTCCATACCTCCTATCACTACTCAACATCTGTCAAAATCCCCTCCTCCCCCCCCCCCCTTCAATCATCACCTATTTTCCCAGTTATTCCCTTATTCATTGGTATATTTTCGTGTAAACATCTCCAAGCCGGTTCTATGGTGTGGTCATGTGTGTTACGTAAGGAAGGGGGTGGGGTGAGTGAGTCAGTCTGACTCAGTCAAGCTCTAAGCCTTGCGAGTGGAGGGTCTGCCTCGCTCTGCTCCACAATTCATGAATGAACCGCTCGGCAATAATTCGCGATTTTGAACATCCAAACACTATTCCCACTTGTTTTATTGTTGTTACATGTTACTATCTTCATATGAAACGTAAAATAGGCGCATATGAATAAGTAATAACGATATTTATCGTAAAATGACAATTATGGGTGGGAATGGAGCTTAATATTGCCGCCCAGAAGTGTGGTGTTCACTATACCTTGCACGCGCTCGCCGGGTTAATAGTTAATAATGTAAAATCGGTATGAAACCATATGCCTTTTTGATGACGCCAACCTACATATAGACAAATAATTGGTTTTAGAGTTTGTTTTAAGTTTTGTGCTATGTGTATAGAGGAGACAAAAGAGTATTACTATCATTAGACAAGTTGCCTGCCAAAGCATGCAGGAAACATGGAAAGTAAAAAATTAAATATTTTTGTCCTTCCACGGGGGTGATGCACCTTCATGACCTCTACCTCCCTCCTCCCATAGCATCCTTCTGTCTAAATCAGTTCCTCTTTCATGACCCTTCTCCCCCCCCCCCCCCTTTTCCAGGAATCAAGTTTATTTTGTGCATTCAGATCGTACAAAAGTAAGCCGGTATTATTCAATCTAACCTAACTTAACAAATTTACTCTAACCTAACTTCACTAATTTAATCTAACGCATTTCATATACAGTACATACATCAGTGTAACACAACTAAAGGACATATGCTATGTATTGAGTGTATGTCATAAAAACAATGAAACAAAAGCCGATGATGTCCTAATATGAGCTTGGTCAGAAGTGGGGTGTATATATTAGACCCGCCTCCCGGACACCTATTTCCCGGGGGGATACGGGGGTTCATTAAGTAAAGGTTAACTTTTATTAGCGCTTTAACTTGGGGGTAAACTGATGTATATATATATGTGTGTGTGTGTGTGTGTGTGTGTGTGTGTGTGCGCGTGCGTGCGTGCGTGCGTGCGTGCGCGCGTGCGTGCGTGCGCGTGAGTGCGTGCGTGTGTGTGTGTGTGTGTGTGTGTAATCAGTATAGTACCGGTACTTAAAACGCTACGGTAACTTTCTTACATATATTTTATTTTAACAAACAATATCTTCCCAAGTATTGTATACCTTAAATGTATAATAGCCCATTAAATATAGAATAGATAGTAGAAGCTACTGGGAATTTTAGTTACAATACAAATAAACTTGTATGAATAATGATGAGTATAAGACGAAATACGCTTAATCATTGTTTACTCAAGTCTTATTTTAGGCGGTTTATCGATTATTTTCCGAATTTCTCTAGAAATACAAACAGACGACTCAGAAAATAATCTGTCCGTCTAGGTATTATTCACTTCCATTAGTTTTGAGATTTTAAGGAATCTACATCATTAGTTTGGCAATTTAAAACCATTCATGCCATTTTGGTGTTGATTCTTCGCCTGGCGAGCGAAAGCGAGCCTGCAATTTAAGGAATCGGCCTTAGGTAAGGGCCCTTTCGACCGAAAAATGCACAAATAGATCTTGAAGAGGAGGGGGGGGGGGGTCTTGTGTTATTGTATTATTATAATTTATCTTTCTTAAGCTTGATGGAGGTGTCGGGAGGAGACTAAAAAAGAAAATAATAATAATAATAATAATAATAATAATAATAATAATAATAATAATATACCGGTATGCATAATAAATAAATAAATATACAGTATATAAATCTCACTTTAATTGGAACTAGCAGGGGTACCCGGCGTTGCCTGGGTTTAATAATAATACTGTACCACCATAATCACCATCACTACTACCACCACTACTACTACCATAATCACCATCATCAGTCACTACTACCACAATCATCACAATACTACTACTACCATAATCACCGGCCTCGACCTCCATGTGCCTCATTAAACGGCGACCTCGATTTCGGCCGCTAAATGACCTCCGATTTTGGATCTGACCTCATCCGTACCCCCATTTTGGAGGGCTGCGAACAACTTTCGTTCCATACCTGGTACACCTTTTCGATCGGAGGCCTCCTTCTGCCCCAAACGGCAATTTTTTTAATTTTTGTTTTCAATTTCGGCCTCGAAACGACCTCCGATCGTGGCCTCGCCCCCTCTATGACCTGACCCAGGTCAATTGACACCCACATGCAAAGTTTCAGCTCCCCAGGTCCAAAACTGCGGCCGCCTATTAAGAACACACAGACAGACAAACAGACACACGAACTGATTTAATAATATAGATAGATAGAAACAAGAAGTTCCATGTGGTTACAAATATATGTAGTTGATTGTTTTCCCTTTTACTCCATTCCCAGTCTCAATGCCAACTCACATCTCCATTCCCATTCCCACCGCCACCCCCACAACAGCTCCGCCCTCCCCCCACTATCCTCCAATGCCCGCGTTTCCCCCACAATGGCGCTCTTCCCACGCCCCTCACGTAAGCTCTGTATCCACTCGCAGACCCCCTACCCACCCCCGCCCATTCCACCTCCTCTCCACTACATACCCCCACCACCACCACTGATCCTCACCCCTACTGTCTCACGTAGGCTTTATATACCTCCCCTCCTACCCCCTCCCTCCCTCACCCCACCACCAACCCTCACCTCCCTACATAGCCTACACCCCCAGACGACCCCTCCTCTCCTTACACATTGCCCTCCTCCCCCACTACATATTACCTCCCCCCTCCCCCCCCCCGCCCACCACCGACCATCACCTCCTTATGTACACCCCTAAACGCCCCCCCCCCCCCTTCCTTACATATTGACCCCCTCCCTCCACTACATATTGCCCACACTATTGACCTCCCCCCCCCCCCCACTAACCTCTATAACTCATAATCGACTACAGTAATCGAGCGAATACTTCTACCATTTGGGATGAGTCAGCCAGGGAATAGGTGTGGTCATTTACAGCCCCTCTTTTTTTTATTTTTTTTTTTTTTTTTGAGGGGGAGAGAGAGAGAGAGTTACAGAGGTTAGGGGTCACGATTTTTGGCCAACCTATAATGAATGGACTATAGCTCAGATTGGTTCTACCCCCCCCCCATACACACACACACATACCTCCCTCCTTCTCACACACTCACACGCAAAAACACTCCCCTCATATCTCTCTCGCACACACACACGCACACACTCCCTCACATTCCCTCTCACACTATCTTTCTATCTCTCATTCTCACACACCAACTGACTCTCTTTCTCACCCTTACTCACTCTCTCTCTCTCTCTCCCGTGACCACCACACACGCAAAGGCCACATTAAGGCGCGCTGGGAATAAACAACCATAAAATAACTGCCATAAAGTAAACACACGTAGCGAGGGTATAAATAGGAGAGAGAGAGAGAGAGAGAGAGAGAGAGAGAGAGAGAGAGAGTACAAAGGAAATCAAGCAACAACAGTCCTAGTGACCCTTCTAGGCTGCTTGTCCTCCAAAACACTGAGGATCAAGTGTCCAAACAGTGGTTTAGAGTGGGTAAGGGAACTGATGTCCGTGGCAGGATTAGGAAGTTAGTAGGGGACAGATGAGTTAGTAACTGAGGGGGGGATAAAATAAAGTTATTCATTTACAAACGCAGTCAGTCGCGGGTTTGATGCGAGATATTTGTCTAGGCGGAGTTTAAATGAATCAACGGTGCTGCAGTCTATAACGTCTCGGGGAAGCCCATTCCACAAGTTGACAACTCGATTGAAGAAGAAATTCTTAGATTCGTGCGAGTTAAAAGATTTACCAATAATTTTGCACCCGTTTCCCCGCGTGTAATTAGATTGGTCGATAGTGAAGTACTTACTACAGTTCATATTGTCGATGCCGTTGATGATTTTGAACACTTGAATTAAGTCACCTCTTAATCTGCGCTGGGTTAAAGGAAATAGATTTAATTCTCTAAGACGCTCTTCGTATGGTTTGCTCTTTAGGCTAGGTATCATTTTGGTAACTCTGCGTTGAACTCGTTCTAGCTTGTTTATATCTTTTTGGTAATAAGGGCACCAGGATTGAACGCAGTATTCCAGAAGAGGGCGGACTAAGGAATTGTAAAGGGTTAGGATAACTTCTTGGGATTTATGCTCAAATGACCTGCCTATAAAGCCAATTATTTTGTTTGCCTTCTTAACAACTTCTGAACATTGTTGACTCGGTTTTAGGTTACTCGATATTGTTACTCCCAGATCGGTTTCTCTGTTTACATTCTTAAGCTGAGTGAGAGAGAGAGAGAGAGAGAGAGAGAGAGAGAGAGAGAGAGAGATAAAATGCCATTATACATTAGCAAAAGTTTTGGTCTTCACTATTGAGAAGTTCTATAAAGGAGAGCAAGGAGTGGTTGGGGAGATTGTAGACACCAATCGAGCAGGACAATACCCAGGGGAGGCTTCATAGGCATATGGCAAGGGGTTGCTG